>VZTA01005797.1:0-22931 GCA_013398855.1 Mohoua ochrocephala | reverse complement strand
GCGGCTCCGCGAGAGCCGCCCCGCACGGAGCCGGGCGCGGTGCGCGGCATGGGGACGCTGTCCCCTCGCTCGGCTCCCCGCCCCAGCAGGTGCGGGCACCTCCGGCACAGAGTGCCGAGGAGGATGGACCCGTTTAATTCTTTATGTCGCACACGGCCGTCGCACACAAGAATTAGACACGGAGTTGTCAGGTTAACTCAGCTGCCGGACGCCTGTAAACCCTGGTGCCATTGAAAACCTCGTTCTTTTGTCAGAATGGAAGAGAATATCAGCTTGACGCTCCCGGCCCAGGCTTTGCTGTGGGTTTCAAACCAGACTGACTCCTCTGCACCACTGTACACTGGCTGTGAACGCACCTTTACTAAAATGCTGATCGTGGTTATACTTTCGTTGATCCAGATTCAGTGACTGACCCAGTGAATGCAGCAGAAATGTGTTTCTGTGAGCCAAGTACCAAGACCTTAGGGAGTAGGAATGGTCATGATAACTGGCTCAGTGTTATGCTGATGGCTTATGCAGTATTTGCATAAATTGGCCCAGAATCAAGGAGAAAATAAGCAAGTTTACCACTCCATTTGTTTTACTGCTGTTGTTGCTGCTGTTGTAGTGCTAGATTTGTACTGAGTTTAATACAACAAAATGGCTATCAGAAAATAGATTTGAAACAGGAACGACGATATGCAAGAAACATGCATCAGCCTCAAAACACGCTCAACGAAGCAGGTTGATGGGGGTCAGCAGAGAGGCAGCTCAGGGCATCATCACAGGCACAGGAATTTGAGAAAGGGAACACTTCAGTGTTGCGGATAAAACTAACACTATTGATGGCCACACTGAACGATTAAAATCCAAATTGGAACGCACATTTTAACAGTCAAAGCGATGAAACGGTCCGAAACACCTTTTGAGACTGAAAGGGAATATGCATCGCTGGGCGGTGTGAAGCAACCAAAGGCAGGCATTTCAAACAGGAGCTAAAGGAATTCTTGTAGACAGAATAACCACAAAAGTTCCTTCTCTGTAGAGAAAATCCTGCTTTTGATTTTAAAGTCAATATGAATTGAATGTCCCGATTGGTGTTAATTACTTCATATAGTTAATTTGTTCCCCTTTCTAAGAAAATTTCAGGTATAAATGTTTGATACTTATGGTTTTAAAAAAATGCCAACACATTTATTAGTGGCTTTGTTCCAAGTCTGGATTAATGATACCATAATGAGCAGCTTGTTATGCTTTAGCTGCTATCTAACTGTTCTTCAGAAGAGAAGGAATTTGGAGCCTTAATTCTGGCCCTGGTCAGAGAGAGAGGAAATTGGAGCTCATAAATAATATATGCGTGGCTTTATATTAGTGTTATGTCTTGTGCAAGGATGCAATATTGCATTCTGAAGAAAGGCAGGATGTTCTGTATAGGATTTGCTTGTAAGGGGTTGATGCATAGGGTTGTTACATGCAAATTATTTTCTTACTAAATAATTTTTGCTTTAAAGTACTTGAAAATAAAGAAGAAAGTGAAGTTTATAACTTAGCTAGCACTTTGTTTCTCAGTATTTTTCATTAATAGAAGCGTTTGAGCTTTTCTTTTTTTAATTAACATAAATTTAATTTAATTTAAAAATAAGGTCATGTGATTATCTTGCCTGCACAGAGTCAAAAATATTAGCTTCCTGTCAGACATGGCTCTATAACCTGCTCTTCCCCTCAGCTGGAGAGCAACCATCACTTCGTGAACCCTAAAGCGTTCTTTTGAGAGCATGGAGTTTGCTGTCCGCTGATGTCTAGAAGCTAAGGGACCCCTTGCACTGTCTGCACTGCACAGAGGTACTGCAAGGATGGTGCCATCCCCAAAGAACTAATGCTGTTAGTGGTCCTGGAAAGCCAAGAGACTGGCACATTAAGTGAAAGTAAAAATTTATAATCTGGCCTGGTTTTTGTTTGCCTGTTTATTTACAGCAGTGTTGTATCTTACTGGGAGAAAACTACTGGGTCAAGCCCAAGTTCACACAGGAATTCTGTGGATCAGCCAAAAATTAATCCTGATATATCCTGGTAACTGTGGTGTCCCTGCTGATGTGGGAAGCTTCTGCACAACACAGAGTGCAAAGCTGTGAAATACAGAAGATGTCTGCAAAGGAGGAGAAGTATTTTGCCCAGCTATCAGCTGATTTATTACTACTGATTGTTTGGCTACTGTGTTACCAGCTTCCTAACTGTGCTATTAGTAAAGCAGACTGAAATATTGAATCTGAAAAGTGATATGTGAGACATGAGCAAGAAAATGCTCGGCTCCGTTCTGAATACCTTAAAAATCAATGCAAATTCTTCATTTAGTTCAGAAGGAATAAAACTGACTCTTCGAAGTAATGCTTTAAAAGTGCCTTAAAAACCTTTTGGTAACTTTACGACTATGCAATTTAGAATTAGAAGCACTTTGACTTTATTGCACTCATGCTGCAGTAACTATATTAAGTAGAAAGCAAAATAAAATTTCAAGGAGAGGCCATAATTGAAAAGTTAATTCATTTTTAATATTGATATTCTCATTTTAAAGAGCTTTAAGCCTGCAGACTAGCAGGAGAATATTGGACTCCTTGCTCTAAATTTCCCTTTTAATCATAATAAAAATCTCTTGTAAACAGAGGTAGTTCTGTTCAGCTAAAACTCAAAGTGTGAGAAGTTTTTAAAGCTTCAGCTCTTAATTATTGTAATGCCTTAAGCTTTTATATTCTTTTGTGAAAAAGAAATCGTAGAGCACATTTGAAACTGGTTTACGCAGAGGGGACCAGACTCTCTGCTGCTGTAAATGTAAAAGCGGTGCATTGATTATTTTTTTATTATTGTTGTTGTTCTTATTGTTAACATTATTAATATTATTATTTAGAAATCGGAAATACACATGTAAAGAACGGGGTTTTTTTAAACAGTGTGTTTTTTTCCTATTGAAATGCAGCCATCTGCAGGCAGTTATATAATAGTGCATAGCAACAGTACAACAATTATGTACAATATATGGCTATATTTAAAACTTCTTACAGCACTGATTATTATGAATGTTAATACTGCTCAGGACAGGCAAGAGAAAATTTCTTTTGGGGGGAACCTTAAGTAGACTGACTATAACTATGCACTTTAAAGGATTTGGGTGTGATCTTTTATGGGAGTGATTTTTCTAGAAAAGTTGGATTCAAGATGTCTCGTTTAGAAAGCCTGGGAGATTCAGAGTCATTGAAATGGAATGAGGTTTATTCTTGTAAGTTATTGTGGCATTGTGAAACTTGCGGTGGATTTTCATTTAAAACAGTCATGTTTTAACACTCATTTACATTTTTTAAAAAGCACTATTTTCAGATTCAAGATTGCTGGAAAGAGCTGGCCTGCTTTTCTGTAGCTGAGATGTGTTTTGCTCAGAGAGCTGGCTGCTAAGTGTCTGTATATGGAATGCCTGGGCTCCCTCTCTGCGCTGTGGGTGAATCTCTGGCAAGGCTACCTTGGCCCTGGAGCAGAGGTGCCTCTTACACATCCCAAGAGAATCTGTCTTGCTGTGCAGTCATGTACAAAATTGATAGTGGCACCAACACATGCCAAAAAAACCCTCTCCCACCACGCTGCTGAAATTCAAAGCACAGAATGTGTGTCTGCTGCACCAAAAGGGGAAGTGGTGCTGGCGTGTGCAGCTCGCAAGGTGGGACCGTAAAGGTTTGGCCAAGGGCAGAACCTGCCCATGCCTGCCAAGAGCTGTGTATGCATCATGTAAATTCTTTCTACAACACATATTTTGTCAGAATCTAATCTTCTTTTACAAATGGTCGAAACACTGATATGACAAGTTGCAGTATATCTTCTTGGAGATGTTTTCCCCTCTTTCTCACCCTATTAAAGGATTCCGTTCTAGGTGGGTGATGGTAGAATATCCAGAAATAGCGTGTGTTACAAACTCATGCTTCTACTAGGGAATAATTGCCAGACATGGGTATCAGTAGCAGCCTAAGGAATTCGACTGCAATTAAGAGTTGAAATACGTAGTTTTAACAATCATAAATTGTGTTTCTGTATTGTACTGGGTAGACTGTACAATATTCCTTTCTTTTGTGTGTCAGCATGTGTCTGAGCAGATATGTATGCACTTTTAATGTTTTCTTGCACCTGTTTTAGAAAAGTCACTTATTCCTTAATAGAGGGGGAAGAGTCTTCTGGGAATATAGACCCTGAAATTAGGATTTATTATAGGCTTTATGTACAGCTGACTTGGTTAAAAGCTGCCTTGCTGTGCAGTCACATATCAAATTAAAAATGACAATATAAATAGATGAAGTTAATGACTATGCTGTGGAATATGGGAATAAAGCATTTTACTCATGCTAAAACAAAGGGGAGAACTGAAGATTCACAATATATTAACCCATGTTTGGTCAAAGATGCTGCTATAGAGTCAAGCATAGTGCTTTGGACGGCAATTGATTTCTCGTGCTACTCTACCTGCAGAGCCCTCTTTAATGCGTATGCTGAGATGATTAGCTGTAATAAGGAGAGGCTAGGGATTAAAAGTGTAAAAATAACAGCCATTATACTTCTTAGAAGGAATTCTCGGAGGATGTGTGCCCATGGCTCACTCACACTTGCTTTACTACATGATGTATTGAGCTCGTCAGAGCTTTGTTGGAAAAAGGCTGCTAAACATGGCTGTTAAAATCATGACATTTTGGTGGACTTCTTTTTCTCTTCATGATTCTTTTTCTTTCTTTTTAAGCATGAGTTGTTAATGGCCACCTTGACTTTCTGAAGACAAGATCTTATAATACTGTATAGATCAATAATATTATATAAATTCATCAACTCTTGGGTTGTAGCATTTCTGTTATAGAAACTTAGTGTGTAAAGGAAAAAAGAAATTAAAATATGCTTTATTGATCTTTTAATTAATACCAGAATTTAATTATATTGAATATTTTAGTACTGCTACAGGAGCTTATGTTCAGAGCATAGGTGTACTTTATTGCATCTGTGGATTCAAAACTGCAGGACATAATACAAGGTTATGCATCATTTCAAAGGACAGCAGCTAGCTGGAAATGCCTTTTAAGGTCTACCACAGCTTCTGTTATGCACGCTGATGCAAATCTTCGATCAGTATGCAAAATCAAGAAATACTTTACTGCTGTCATGCAAGGTCTTTGTTTGAGGGGAATATTGAGGAATTCTCCTGGATGTATCTTTCTTACAGAATGAAAAAAGGTTGCTCTCATAAAGTTGACCTTTGTGAAGAAATAAAGGGTGATAGGGAAGTGAACAGATAATCTGAAAAAATTCCTTCCCTTTTCCCTATTAAAAAAGAAGACGAGCCAAAGATTTGTTTATCTTTGGAAACTAGGGTGTAACTGAGCATAGGAGATGTGTAAGATCTGCTGTTTCTCACTTGGAAGCAGCTCTCTTCAAAGAGTAGGACTTTGCATACTGAATGGGGTCTTTTCTTTAGGGGCAGAAACTGGATAGGACCAGTTGCTAACCAAAGATACTGGAATCAGGGAACGTACCTCGTGGAAGACGAAATGGGCCGTTTCGTTACTCATCCCAGAGACGCACTACCATAGTCAGTGAAGATACCAAAACCCCTCCTGTACTATCATATTCTTGTAAATGCTCAGAAGCAAAATAATTGAAGTTTTTCCTTGCTGTCTGTAGATTTCTGGTGGTGCAGAACTGGATGCTTTTCTATGTAATAAAAGTATATTTAATCTCTGTTAAGTACATTTAATTTCTGTTAAGTGACAGCTTAACATGCAACAGAGGAAAATGAAAATATTTCTCAAGTTTAAAAATTAATTGCATCAGGTATAATTAATATTATGGTAAGAAAAAAAATGTTATTAATTACCCATATAGCCTTGGTCTCCTTGTACCACTTTAAAGGCAATTTCACCTAAATTCAGTAAAACAGACTGCAATAAGCAGAAAGTTTAGGCAGGATTAATGACATTAGCTCTGTCTTTACAATGTTTGTCCTTAGGAAAGGTACCAAATTGATTATTGCTTTAAAGTACACTGCTCAGAGTTCAGTAACAACTTGAGTAATTAAGAGTGTGTAAACATAGACTTCTGTCCCAGTAACATGGAGTGCACTTACATTTCCTTATGACCCCCTCTCTTCTTTAGAAAAATAACTTTGAGAATAGAATACAACAGTTCAGTTGGAAGGGACCTCTACCAACCCTCTAGTCCAACTGCAATATATGCTGGTGGAGATTGCCAGTGCCATTTTGTGAGGGAGGGTGGAGTCACACTACAAATAAAGACTAAGAAAAAACGGACATGCATGTCAAACAAAATTTAATTAAACTGTGTAATTGCAGGCTCAGATAAAGAGTAACACTATGAAAATGTTGTGAGTACTCCCATAAGATGGTATTACACATAAAACAGTTTGAAAAAGGCTCAGTCAGTTGTTGTCTAGCCACAGTAATGTCGTAGGGGGTTCAACCAGATCAAGGGGGAACGTGACAGTAAAAGGTATCGGTAAATCAGGCTGTGAGAAGATACAAAGGATGCATAATGGAGGAAAGGGTAGTCAGCAACAGAGGTGACCCAGCTGCTGAGATCCCTCAGCTCGCACTGTGTATGAGCTGGTTGTTCACAGCCCAGTGGACTCATGGCTGTGCTGCTTCCAGAGGCAGCTTGGTCAGTCTCCATGCAGGCTCTCGAGGGCTGGCTCTAGCCACAGTACTTTGTAACGTGGACTTTTTCCTCTGTGGCTCTTCCTTTGGTGATGATGATTCATGACTTACTTCAAAAAGAGAGGGCTGCCAAGATGACAAATTTAGGCTGCAGATCCTGTGTGCAAATTAATTCTCTCTCTGTGCAGTCTTTCCAATTTCCCAAAGCTCATCTAAGGAGGCTGCAGGGCAAAAAGCAGCAAAGAGAACTGTTTGTTGATACCCCAGAGCTCAGTGTATGAAATGTGTTTAATCTGGTAAACCAGGTAAAGCTTGTAAAGCACCCTGAAGATGCTCAGAATTTCTGCATTATTTCCCTAGCTTTTTTTTAATTGTTTATTTAAGATGTCAGTACAACTGCATTTGGAATTTAGCCTGCCTATCTCCTACAGAAGCCTTTCTTGCTCACATGGAATGAGTCAGGCATGGTGTGTATAAAACACTTTGTGGTGCCAGACGTGGGATAGTGTAAGGCAAAGTATTTCTCTGCTTCAAAAAAGAAATGTTCTCTTGCCTAAAGTGAAAATGAAACAAAACCTCCAAAGGCGTTTTCTGTTCCTCATGTACCTATCAAAGGGTATAACAGTATTGAATTATTTAGGTAACTTTCCCTGTTAGACTGTGTTCTTTTATGAATCATTTCAAGTGGCTTGGGCCCTAACCATAAAAAATCATAGCACATTCTAAAGACTTTGAGAATGGCCCAAGGGAAAGATTTTAGGTGAGTTAAAAATTTATAGCCTAAAAAATTTTGTGAACTTGAAATTGCATTTTAATGAAATAATGTTTTTAATCTTGACAGATTGTGCTGGTTTTGGCTGGGGTAGAGTTAACTTTCTTCACAGTGGCGGGTATGGGGCTGTGTTTTGGATTTGTGCTGCACACAGGGTTGATAACATAGAAATGTTTTTGTTATTGCTGAGCAGGGCTTACACAGAGCCAAGGCCTTTTCTGCTTTTCGTATGGCCACACTGGCAAGGAAGCTGGAGGTGTATGGGAGGCTGGGAGGAGACACAGCCAGGACAAGTGACCCAAACTGACCAAAGGGATATTCCAGACCATCATGCTCAGTATTTAAAGTGAGGGGGGCAGAAGAGGTAGGAAAGGGGGGACATTTGGAGTGATGGTGTTTACCTTTATCTTCCAAAATCACCATGACACACGATGGGCCCTGCTCTCCTGGAGATGGCTGAGCATCTGCCTGCCCATGGGAAGCAGTGAATTGATTCCTCATTTTGCTTTGCTTGTGTGTGTGGCTTTTGTTTTCCCTATTAAACTGTCTTTATCTCAACCCATGAGTTTTCCAGCTTTTACCTTTCCAATTCTCTCCCTGATCCTGCTGGTTGGGGCAGTGAGCGAGAAGCTCCCTGGGGGGTTGGTTGCTGGCTGGGGTGAAACCACAACACATAACTTAAAAAAACCCCACCTTCCCTGCCCCCTCTCACTCCACTAAAGTGCCAGGTTAGACAACTAAAGGGAGTCTAACTCAAGAATTAAATTGTTCCTTTTTTTTTTTATCCTGTGCCCCGAGAGCTTCTTGAAGATTTGTTTCTTCTTCCCACTCTGCTGTTGAAAGTTTTATCTTAAAACCAGATGACACCTTGATCATGTGTAAAGAGCAGATCTCTATTGCATGAAGCTTAATTAATGCGATGATTCACATAAGTATGTCGACAAAACCACAAAAAATAAAAGGCAGATGTATTACCAGCTTTCAAATTGCTAACTGTGAATATTGTCAAACATTGTGGTAATGAAGCATTATGCTGATTGGATATCTAAACTTGGCTCTTACTAAAATAAGTCTCTGATCAGCGGCCTCAGCTGGGTCCAGCAGAAAAACTTTTTTAGGTTTTCTCACTAATCTTAGTGAGATTAACAGAGGTAGGAATAAGGGAATATTCTAAATATCATACCTTTACAAAGTGATATATTGCAACACGTAATTGGAATTGAGTACTTAACAATGTTCTGAAGCTCCTCAAACCTTCTTTAAAAGAAGAAGAGTGATTGACAAGGTGTGGTAATCTGAAAAATAAAGAAATGTTGATAAAAATCTCAAAGTTGGATGAAATGTTGATACAGTATCTGAACTATCTTGTTCTCTGAAGCATTATTCCTAATACCTGGATATCCCTTATATCCAGGCAGTCTGTATTGCCTCCTCTTAAAAAATCCCTCTGATGATGGTTGCACAGATGGCCTGCTACAGTGTTCTCATAAATTTTTAATATCTAATCTAAATCTCATATGCTGCAAGTTATTACTTCCTGTTCTAACCCCTTTGAGTACTAAAAACATTCTCTTTGCAAAAGATTTTGCATATTTTGAAGTATCTTCTTTTCCAAGGCTGAAAGACTAATTTTCCCACCTTTTTTCCTAAATTCCATCTAGGTTTTTGACTCACTGCTCTCTGCTAGACTTTATCCCACGTGATTTGCCTCTTTCCAAAGTATGGACCTGGATTTTGAAGTGTGGCAGCTGTGGCCTTACAATTCTGAGTAGTGAAGGGATTACTCCTGTATTCCTTACATGCCACAATGGCACTTGCTTTTATCTGAAATAGAATGACATTCCTGATGTATCATTTTTTAATCTAGTGTAATCCCCAATGTACTACTACATAGCCAGTTATTCTTCATCCTTCTTTGGCTGCTTGATCCATCCTGTTATTGACCTATCCTAGATCATAGATTAGCTCTATAAAATGTAACACATACTGTATTAAATTCTTGGGTGGTTTGGGGTTTTTTTTTCCAATCTATTTGAACCATTTAATGGTAAAATAAGTGAAGAACTGTAGCAGACTGTCTTTGAATGCCAGGTGTCATTTTATTTAATCTTTCCCGGATCAATTACAGTAAAGTGGATCCTGAATTAGTATAGGGAGAGAAGTAGTAGAGAAATGGGTTTGAATATCTTCCAGTACTGTGTTTTTGTAATGATAGAGTGATTCTTTTCAATAGTTTCCTTTGCAGTTAAAGAAGTCAGCAGGAGACTGACTGAAGACAGTCAGTCAGTAGTGAGATGTGTGAAATGTTGTATTTTGTTTGTTTTAAACTGTGTTGATAAATTCTAATTCCATTCAGAAAACTAGGTTATCTCCATCAATGAAATGTACCTATGAATTCTAAATTCAATACAGAATATAATGGTATCTTCTGATTAGTATATTGGGGAAAAGAAGACAGGGAAATGCAAACAGGGAACTGCAGATTTTGTCATATGTTGAAAATATGCTGGTATTCCATTTTATGAAAGCCAGAATGACATGATTTATTTGTTCATCAGGAGCAGTATTTCTAGGAAGTGTATCTCAGATCTTGTACATCTCTCACTGTACCTGTGACTGATGCAAGTGCATTATAAATGCATTTATCAGTGGAGAGGAACAAATGGTCCATACTAAAAGCCAGATACTGTTCTGCATAGCGGTTTGGTTTGGGGGGGGTTTGGTGGCTTTTTTGTGGGGAGAGGAGGAGATAGAAAAAATATTACTGTGGCCTTTAATGTTAAATTCTGTGTTCTTACTATGAACAATCTAAATGGGGACAGATGTAAGCAAAGCAACTAAGCTTAACTAATAACATGAGGTCAATTTTTTAGATGGGTTTTTGCTAGTGTTTAATATGTTACAAATTTTGTAATGTTTCATAATACCCGAAGTGTTTGTGCGCCCACAAGCTTGGATGGCCTTTGCTTCAAATATATCACTTTGCCTAAAAAGCAACAGTAACTTTCACTAAATCTTTGCCTTATTTAACAATTTTTAAGGTCCTTCAGAAGGGCAGTTAAGTAGCTCTTGCAGATAGAGAGACAGAGCTATAGAACACGGCAAATATGAGGCCTGAGTCAAGGCAGCAATTCAGTCCTGATCCCAGGCTTTCCCAAGAGAGCCCGTGCCTTTTCATGTTTGAGAAGCAGCTGCTGTGCCTTATTGAGCTCAGCCCTCCGTCCCAGTTAAAAGCAATATCTATGGATTTCCTGGCTGCTCTTCTTTATTGTGGTAACTCATTTTTCACTCACATTGTTCTCTGTTCCTATGTCTCAGGTAGAAACCTGCACCACATGTTCAGGTAACTGTCAGGGTTTCCTGTGTCCAGGAGGAAGCATTTCAGTCAAGATTTGTGTGTCTTCTGATGACCCATCTTCTATTCGCAGCTGATTTCAACCTTACTTAGAGTGTTTATGTTCAGATTAGAGATGTTACGTGCAACGCTTGGTAGATCAGAAGACAACCCTGGTCCTCTTACTGTGAAGAAAGAAACATTATTACAGAAGAAAGCTGCTCAGACTGAAATTCTCAAGTAACTCCCTTAAATATTGGCATGCGGAACTCCAAAGAGAAAATAATAAATGGTGTCCCTCTAGAAACAAAGTTCCTTTATAACAGAGCTATGGGGGCTTGAAGTTAAACACAGCTTGTCATCTTTCATCCTCTGAGAGTATTGGAGGCTGGAAAGTAAGACGAAAGGGGTTCTGTGTATGCATGTCTATGAAATGGACTTACTGAGCACATGCACGTGTATTAAATGCATTTGCAGAACCCCATCACATAAAAAATCCTCCTTATCTGTGAAATCAGGATTTGCTGAAAGTCTTATAAGTAGTCTCTCTACAACCCTTGGTGCCAATTTTCCTCTTTCAGCAAATTATGGGTCTGAATTACTTATTATTTAATGGATATTAGCTTCTAGCTTTACTAAATACTTCTGGTCTTCACCATTCTGTATTTTTTTCATCTAAGCAGGGGAATGAAACAATGACCTATTTGTTGGACACTAAATGGTCATGCAGGTTTTGAATTTGTGTTTGGGGTTTTTTTTACGTCTCTTCAAAAAGGTCTCTGCAAAAGAGCACCTTGTAAGAAAGAAAGAACTTTAGAGAGCTTTTCTGATAACATTTAGTGATTATTTTCTACTTTATATAAGCTAATAAACCTAACTTAGCAGTGCATTTCATGCAATCATATCCATGATGTCTGCCCTGTGCATTACATCTATCCATGGACATCAGGTTGCTAGCACTTAGACCCATTGTTTTCAGTAGAATCAATGAAAGCGCACCAGCCAAATTCAGCAACCTAAAATAGTTGAGAGACTTCCAGGAGGAACCTGCTGTGTTTCAGTTCGTGCCTATTGCCTCTTGAACACCACTGTGAAGAGTCTGCATTCTTTACATCCTTTCATCAGATATTTATAAACATTGGTAAGATCCCCTTCTCTTCTCCAGACTAAATAACTTCAGCTCTCTCAGCCTCTCCTGGTATGACAGATGCTCTGGTCCTGCCTTCATGGCCATTCACAGTCTTGTTGCCCACCAGAGTCTCCAGACCTTATGCTGCAAAGCTGCTTTTCAGCTGGGTGGCCCCCAGACTGTACAGGTTAGTGTGGTTATTCTCCCCAAGTGCAAGATTTGACTTCTCTTTTGTAACACTTCAGTTTTTAAGATTTGCTTATTATTACCAGAATTTGTTTTAATTCTGGAATTTTTATAAACATCTCTAGGTATACTGGCATGACTCCTTTAAAACATAAAGATGTATCGCTGTTAATTGTTAAAAGAACCCATGGCATTACAATACTGATTCTTTTCCATCACTGCTGGACGTATATCAAATCTTCAGTGTTCTAGCTCTTCAAAGCCAGAAAATTGTAACCGCATGGGTAGAAAAGAAAGAGAAATTATTAAAGGAAGGATTTTAAAAATTGACATGCTTAAAGAAAAGAGAATTAAAATGGCAGTGCATGTCAATTCTAGATTCCAGGCTTCCTAAGTGGAGACAAGTGTTTTCGCAGGTGTTTTTTACAACTTTGGAATGTGGGCTATCAAACCTGCTGTGTAACTTTCTATTCCAATGCTGAATCTGTCTGGAAAGTATTACTTGCAAGCTTTTGGACATGCATATTAAAAACTATGTAAAAGGCAAATTAACACTTACAAAACAGAATCTGCAATTATGAATCTTTTTCTCTATGGAGAGGAATTTGTAAGTGTAAAGATGCATTTGGTGCTTTAACTTGGTATATTGGAAATAGGTTGACTGAACATAGCACTTCTATTTGAGAGTAAAAAAAAAAAAAGGAAGTATTTAGAAGATGGATAATAACATTGAGAGGTAGGGATTAAAGAGCATCTGTAGTATAGATCTAGTGAAGCACACAAATTCAGAAGGCAATAGCTCTTTCTGTATCTTCGGTGGTACAAAACCTTGAAATCCTGTGCCAGAACAGAAACATTCATGTGTAGATCTCTGGCCCTGAACATTTAAAACCAAAAAAAAAAAATTTTTGTGTTTAGCCTTTGAGTCAATTTCAGAAATAACTTTCTGAGGATTGAACGACATTCTCTGGTAAACTATTCAGGGGAAGACATTTTTCAAGAACAACTAAATACATTCATTTCTTAGGAATAACATTAAAGTAATTCCTCTGTCCCAAGGCAGTAGGTACTAGAGAACACCCTGTGGCTCCAGAATTATTCTGCTGGTGCTGTGCTTCACGTGAAAATGCAGGGAATGTTTCTTCCTCAGTCCTCAGACAAATGCCACACAAAACAGGACTGTAGGGATTTCTTACCAATAGCTTGCTGTTGTACCATGGTTGTGCAGCGCTGTTTTCATTTCATGAAAGTAGAACACCTTCCAGTTATGACAAGCTCAGCTTTGGCATAGGCAGTCATAGCTAAATTTAATGGCAAAAGTAGGGCTATAATGATTTATTTAACTCACAGATCAGACTCTGCTGTCCTGAACCTCACATTTTTGCTATTGCTAGCCTTACTGCTTCTGATTTCATGTTGCTGTTGATGATTCCGTGTTTATACATTTAAGTCATTAATGAATGAAAAATTGAAGTCCTTTTTCCTTTAACTTCTGCTATCATTATCCAGAATTCACCATTGCTCTGCAGAGGTAACTCAGTTACTGACGTAACACTCAGTAGAAAGAAAGAAAGAACTAATACTGGGTTATTTTCATTTACTGGACTATTGTTTTCAAATAGTTTGTACTGCTGTGGAGGAACTGAATTAGGAGCCAACGATCAAAGTATTAAAAATTTTCTTGTACCAACATCTAGCTCCTCAAGCTAAGAACTTTTATTCAGTTTTAGAAATCAGCATATTGAGCTGAAATCGAATTTTGTGGCTCTCAAGTTACTTGGAAATTCTTTTAAAGAGTCTGAAAATTCAGAAATTATTCTTGTGCCGTTTCAGTTTCACCTGTAAATACTGAATGATGCTAAGTAATTTTACTGTGATAAATCTTTACTTTTATTATTACTAAATTGTGTTTAAGATTAAAAAAGCTTTTAATAACTTCTAAGCCGTCTGAGAGCCTTCCTGCCAGAGAATTCATGGCAGGCTGTTCAAAACAAGGAGAAAAGAATCTTGGGGTCATTTAAAAGACTTCACGTGTTAACCTGATGTCTGTTTAAAGTATCAGAAATGTTTTCTCAGGCTGATTGGTTTTTCAAAGTATAGTTGTTCAGAACGATGAGCTCAAATAGCATATGTCCATCAAGGTGATTCCTTTTTCCTGCTTTTATAATCGGACCTAAGATGCAGTCTGTACTGAATCAGCTGTGATCTACCTCACCAAATCAGCAGCTTGCTTTCTCTTGGGGCAATTAATTTGGCAAGCAGTTGTGAAATATTCTAATCACAAAGCATTTTTAAACTAAAAAAAAGGCTAGAAACTATGTTCTGAAATGATAAACCACATATTTTTTACCAGACATCTTTCCCTCTTCTGTTCTAGGAGAGTCTACCCAGCTCCAGGAAATTCTTCCTGCAGGCTTCTCTCTCTGATTTCTCATCCCACCAAATAGTGCTTCAACTGTTACAACTTACTTTCATCAAGAAGTACCATTTCTGGAGAAATATATTAATTTTAAAAATACTCACAACTCTTTATATGGTTGTCAGCTTTTATCCAGCTAAAAATGGCTCTAAAATTCCTCCATTCTCTCCAGCTCCCAAATGTTAAGGTGTTGTTTGAGCCTGCAGGTTGAAATCTGCCAACATTTATCTGTTCACAATGTTTGTTTATGAGACTCTACTGCAAAGAATTTACTAGTATCTGACTCAGTACTAATGGTGAGAGCCTTTAATTCATATTGAGCAGCCCAAAATTCTGGCAAGCCAAATACTGATGCATAAAGAACTGAGTATGAAGAAGAAAAAAAATTAAATTGGTATAACATGATTTTAAAAACAATGCATGTGGTATATCAACTGTCTTTTATTCCAAGTGCATGGCAAGGTTTTGGTAGCAGGGGGGCTACAGGCTTCTTCTTTGAGAAGCTGCCAGAAGCTTCCTCCATGTCCAACAGAGCCAGTTCCAGCCAGCTTCAGGATGGACCCACTTCTGGTCAAGGCCGAACCCAAAACAACAGTGATTCTGCTTCTGGGATAACAGAGTTAAGAAGGGAAAAAACTTGTGCAACTGCAGCTGGAGAGAGAAGAGAGACTGTGTGAGAGAAAAAGCCCTGCAGACACCGAGGGCAGTGCAGAAGGAGGGGCAAGAGGCGTTCCAGGTGCCGGAGCAGAGATTCCCCTGCAGCCCCTGGAGGACCCCACGTTGGAGCAGGTGGATGCCTGAAGTAGGCTGATGATCCCATGGGAAGCCCCTGCTGAAGCAAGGTCCTGGCACGACCCGTGCTGGAGCAACCTATTCCTGAAGAATTGCACCACATGGGAAGGACTCATGTTGGAGAAGTTCATGGAGGACTGTCTCCTGTGGGAAGGACCCCACACTGGAGTAGGGGAAGCGTGTGAGGAGTCCTCCTTCTGAGGAGGAAGGAGCAGCAGAGACAATGTATGATAAACTGACTGCAGTCCCCCAATCCCCATCCCCCTGCGCTACTGTGGGGAGTAAAGTTGAGCCCAAGAAGGTTTTTTTTTTCCCTTATCTTACTCTAATTTGATTGGTAATAAGTTAAAATCATTTTTCCCCAAGTTGAGTCTTTTTTGCCCATGAGAGTAACTGGTGAGTGATCTCTCCCTGTCCTTATCTCGACCCATGAGCCTTTCATTTTGTTTTGTCTCCCCTGCCCAGCTGAGTGCAGTGATAGAGTGACTGCAGCCGGCGCCTGACATCCAGCCAGGGTCAACTCGCCACACTGAGTTTGTTAATCTGCATTATACATTAACTGTGCCAAAATTAAAAAGAAAATTTGCACCAGAAAGTGTGTAAAATTTCAGGCCAAAGTTGCATCGGTGTGCTACTCATCATACTAAGGCCTGCCTGGGTCCAGAAATGATGTAGAGAATATTTCTGCATGCATGCCTGTGTTGGAAAAGGGGCAGGTAAAATCAAAGGTGATGTAATACATATAGCAGAAAGATCATTTTTCATTAACAAATAAGGGGACAAGAGATTTTTGCAAGAAATTAGGATGAATGGGGTGAGAAATATAAGACAGAAGTTACCAAAGAAAAGTATGGGGCAAATTAGTGCATCTCCATGCAGGTTTTGCTATTGACACTTCACCACTAGTGGCAGTCGACTAAGGCTGTATGTGTGCAGGGTTTTGCTCCTTCAAAAATGCAGGATAGGAATAGAAATACAGGACAGGAACATAGCAGCTGTACATCTCTTAGAGAAATGCACCTGGATTAAGTCTAGAAAGAGCATTTCTTTTGTAGCCGAAGATGTGAATTTAATCAGTCTAAACATGAACTAAAATTGTGACACTTCTGTGAGGTTTAAGCTCCCACTAGTAAATTATCATTTCACACTGTCTGCTCTCTGCAGTTTCATCAAAAGACAAAATTATTTCAGTTTCTCAGGAACTAATTTACCTTGAAATAGCTGTTAAGAACCCAACAATGGCTATTGCCCAGCACGCTGCTGTCTGTTCCCAGACTTTTTGAAAGCACTTGTACCTTGAGAGTTCAGAAAAATAATTTTCTATCATGTTATTAGAAATCACAATTTTTCCCTTCTAATTAGTGCACTACATGCATTTCTACCATCTAAAATAATAGCAAATGCTTTGAAGAATGAAGAGTTTTATTGCCACCTGGTGGGAGTCTTGTGTCACATACTAATTACAGACAAGATTGGGAAGATGTTGAAATACCTCAAGCTGACCAACACCATCCTGCAAGAATACAGCCTAACTACATCTGGCATCATGAGAATAATTAGACGATTGCATTTGCTAAGAAAAAACAGCATTATTAAAGAGCTGCAACCTGTCCCTACCCTCCTTTTAATGTCAGGTAAAGGCACTGTTAAAGTTAGTAAATTATAGTTCTTTTGATGTTAATCAATACAATTGGAGTACTGACATGTATAAATAAAATCTGAACAAGCTTTTAAATATTAAATATAGTAGAAAATATAATTTTCATATTATGTATTAAATATAGCAGAAAAATTGTATTTAAAAGTTTTTGGGAAGATAGCCTAATGGACAAAGTTTTAAAGTTGCATTTTAAATTGACTATTTAAAATAGTCTATTGTTTTATGTAACTGAAAATGAATAATGTGAACTTTGTAGATAATAATTCTGAAATTCTCCATTTAATAATTCCTTGACACAACAGAAGGCGGGGATGCCATCCAGAGGGACNGGCGGGGATGCCATCCGGAGGGACCTGGGCAAGCTCGAGAAGTGGGTCCAGGAAAATATCATAAATTCAACAATCCAAGTGCAAGGTGCTGCACTGGGGTCAGGGCAATCCCACATGAGTCAAGACTGGGAGAAGAATTCATTGAAGGAAACCCATCAGAGAAGGACTTGGGGATTCTGGTAGACCAGAACCTGGACATGCCACAGCAGCGTGCATTCTCAGCCCAGAAGGCCAAGCCTGTCCTGGGCTGCATCAAAAGAGGCACAACCAGCAGGCTGAGGGAGGTGATTCTCCCCTTGTCTGCTCTGCCCTTGAGAGACTCCACCTGGAATGCCATGTCCAGCTCTGCAGCCCCCAACACAAGAAAGATGTGCACCTGTTAGAGCAGGTCCAGAGCAGGCCACAAAGAAGGCTGGAGCACCTCTCCAGTGCAGGCAGGCTGAGAGTTGGGGTTGTTCTGCCTGGAGAAGGTTCTGGGTAGACCTTGCAGCACCTTCTGATACCCAAAGGAGCTTATGAAAAACATGGAGAGAAAATTTTTATACAGGCCAATAGTGATAGGACAAGGGGGAACAGTTTTAAACTGAAAGAGGGCAGGTTCTGATTAGATATTAGGAAGAAATTCTTTACTCAGAGGTTGGCAAGGTAGGGGAAGAGGTTGACCAGAGAAGCTGTGAATGCCCCATCCCTGGAAGTGTTCAAGGCCAGGCTGGATGGAGCTCTGGGCAACTTGGTCTAGTGGGTGGCATCCCTGCCCATTGCAGGGGGGCTGGAACTAGATGATCTTTAATGTCCCTTCTGAGACATTAACAGCATTCTAGGGTTTTATGAGTGTGCAAAGAGAATTCACCTTACCTGGACATGGAATGTTAGGAAATGGTTACCATGGCAAGTCCTGCTTTCTGACTAAAACCCCCAAAGCCACAATATGACAGAATTTGATCTGACATGACTAATAGCATATATTTTCTGTCAGAAATTAAATTTTCAATGTGACAGTTTTGCACATTTTTGAAACCTTAATTCTGCATAATCTCTAGTACAGAATTCTTTCACATTAAACATGCCTAAAACTGAGATGTAACAAGGCAGTTTTTCAGACAGCAATTCATATGTAATGTTTTGTGGTTGGAGAACAACATGTCCATGTTTGCTGCTGGGTAGCAGGTAGAATCCTAGGAGGGAGAGAAAGTCATTTATAGAAAAAAATGCCAGGGTCTTTTGCAAAGTATTGACAGTTTATATTTCAAGCCATGAGAACTTGTCTGAAAAAGGAATGGTCATCTCTCTTTGTCCAAAGTAAGCCCAAGATTGCTTCCTTCTGAAATATGTAAATATGCTTATAGCTTTAATTCTTAATAGTCAAGGATTGAATTAGCTAATTTTACGGCTAAATTCTCTTTAACTACAAAATTGCAATTTAACACTGCCAACCATCAGTAACATTTCCTGCTAACTTACTTTCTATAATGATATCCTCCACTTTTTTCTCCTGCAATTTTGGAGAAAACAAACAGAAAAATCTCTGCTTTAGAGCTTTTCTTCCCCCCTAATTCATGCAAATTGTTCTGCAGAAGAGAGGAGGGAAATGGTCACTTCAATATACTTGGGTGAAGAAAATATATGTAATATATTGATGTCAATTCTTATCTACTGAAGTTAATTCATAGCTATAGTGCGGTCAGGGTTTTAAGAATCTGTACATTTTACAGCAGTTCTTACAGAAATTGTTGCATCCCCGCCTTCTGATTTGTATATTTCATACAAAGTCCAGTGCAAGGCTTCAGAAAGTAAAAGCAATCTCTTGGACTTGGGAATGCTGAAAATTACCTGAACCTGTTACCAAATGTATCAAACCATTCATGGAGTTTTTGATAAACAAAAATCTGATGAAAATGGCACAGAAATTAAAATTCTTTAAATTCTTTATTTGGTATGGCTGAGGGAATGTTTTTGGCTTCATGGTTTCCTGTTCCTCTTTTGCATGCTTAAAATGTGTCATACAGTCAAAGAGATGGCACACACACGTGTCCCATCAACCTGGTAACAGTTGAACACATCGGAAATTCTTCATGCACTGCCTTGGATCCACTGCATTGTCTCATCCATTCACGCTAGAGGTCACTGTGAGCAAAAGATTAAGCTTGCAAAGGCAAGAACACGGATGGATCGATTTACAGGCTGAAATTTGTGGCACACTTTCCAACTTGAAAGGCTGACGCAAACCCATCTGTGTTAAATACGTGATTTGAGAGGGACCATGGTACTTAATGTAACCTCATTTACTGACAAACTATTTACAAACTGTTAAATAAGAAGTTACTCCTATCAAGAAATCCTTAGTGCTTGAATATGTCCAGTTCAATTTTAGATTAAATTTAATCTCTGGCAACACCAAACTGATTCATGGTAAGAGTTCTGGACTTTGTTGATACTTGCTGCTGTTTTTTCATGTATAAAATTTGAGATGCTATTCTTTCCCCCTAGGAAAACTGCCCTGCTTTCTCTAGACTGTAGCAGAACAATACAACTTTGATTCAGGTGCTGCTTCCAGAGTTAAGAGAGGCGAGTCCCGTTTGTATTGCGGATTAAGAATGAAATCAGGAGCTGTCTCAGAGTGAAGTCGTGAATAGAACAAATCTAGAACATTCAAGGAACTGAATGAGAGGAGTGCACTCCCCTTTACCTGCTCCAGGGAATGCATCCAACCCAGGGCTTGCCTCCCAACAGCTGCTGTGTCAGACCTTCGCAGTCTTACTTATCCCCTGCATATCATTGTACCTGTGCCTGGTTTCAAAAACTTTCCTCTCTCACAGTGCATGTCCACAATTAGAAAAGATAGCTGGGCAGTAAGTGCAAAACTGAACACCTGATGCCACACAAGTCACCTATAGCTTCCTGTAGTGTAGGTATTCATTTGAAAAGGGAAATGTGAACCCTTTCCTCATGGCCGAGAGAGCTAATGGGAGAATGAGAGTGATGTTTTTCTATATAAAGCAGTGATGATGAACAATACTTTTGTGCTGCCACCTGGAGTACTTGGCACAAGGACAGTGGAATAAAGAGAGATTAAAAGAGCAGTGGACAGGGAATGATGCTCACATTACCCTACATACTTTAGTGCATGAAAACAGTACTTATGTGGAAGCTACTCCAACCCTGAGGTGACCAGAGGCATATTTAATATGCAGATCTGTGAAGAAAAGTCTTCATCACTATCTTCACAAAACTCCTCAATTCCTATTTTTATCTGCTTTTTGTGCCCACTTTCTTGTGGTTTTCCTTCCGTTTCCTCCCACTCTCACCTTTTATTAATTCTTTCCGCTGTATGTCCATCCAAATGGCACTAACATCTTAGTTGTTCACATCATGTTGTTGATTCTCTGGATTCTGTGTCCCTTGTCTCAGTATGCTTAATGTATTATGTTCTTTCTGACAGAAAATACTTCCCACTTTAGATTACACTGTTTTAAAAAAAATAAAATTAAAAATAAATCTGTTCTTGTGGTCCTTAATCTAATGAAACAATAGTACCCAGATGGTCACGAGGGATGCTGCAGCTTTTACTGCACTAATATTATGGTGATGTGATGCTTTCATCAATTAAATTATACTGTTAAAATGGGTGTAACAGAGTAAACAACAAAACCTGTTATTTTGAAATGACACCTCCTGTCTTAATTGGTAAGGTGTGGCAAGAAAAAAAGAGATGATTTTGGAGACAGGTTACTTAGCTTCACTCAGACATTTTCATTTCCATAATGTACTTCCTTTCATAACTACTGAAGATGCACACAGCATTTTTCTATGAATTTTTCAGCTCTTCTTACTCTTACAAGAGCACTGCTGACAAGGTTTTTGCTAAGGTTAATGTATTCCAAAATCATCCAGAGTAACTATGCCAAATCTGTTTCTGAGTGTACCACAGACTACAGAAATGGGCTCTTATTCAGAGGTGTTGTGAAAAACATACGGAGCTGAAGGCTATTCATTGGAATGAATCACAGTTCATGCAGGTCTGTTTTCTGGGATGACCACTGCTTTCTCTCTTCCTTTTAGGAAGCGTGATTAAATCGTTTTTCCTCTGGACTGATGAGAAACTACTTGTATGCCAGCAATGCTATAAGCGTGATTTCATTTCAATAATATAGGTAAATCAGTTCGAGTTGATCAATTTAATAATAAAATGTTGTATTTAAATGTTGCTTAGCGTAATCTTTTGCTGTTGCAAATTAATTTTCTACAAGACAGACTTTTCTTAAACATTTCAATACTAAATACATGCCTAGATACAGAAATACAGACTTTGCAACAGAATGTGAAAATGTCAGTTTATATTACATGCAGTTTAACAGAGGCAACATATGAGTTGCTCAGGTTATTAGATATCCCAAGCATATTTCTAGAACTCATTGATGATTATATGGAAAAGCAGTTAATTTCAGCCTGTATCTCAGTACTGAATATCTCAGATGTTCAGACAGTTATTTCTACTGCATTTCATCATCTTGAGTAAAAAATGTTTACAGAAATCAGCTGAAGTCAAACACCACTCTGTAAACCTCCAAAATACTTGTAAAAGGATTACTGATTCTCTAATACGGAAAGAATGGCTTTTTTACTTTGTTTTTGTTGCAACAAGGGTTTTTTTTTTTTTAATCTCGGCTGACAGCAACCTCATGCAGTTAAAGAAGTGTCTAGTTCTGGACTCCCTAGTACAAGGAACATGGAGGCACTGGAGTCAGTCCAACAAAGGCCACTAAGATGCTGAATGGGCTGGAGCATCTCTCCTATGAGGAAAAGCCAAATGAGCTGGGCCTGTTGCCAGAGACTGAAATGTTATAGTTAATGGCTTAAACACTGTTATGAAGGAGTTTTGCCCATTATGGGAAAACTGTATAAGGAAGATGCAATCACCAAAGCCCACACCACCGTGAATATGGCTCCTGACTGCAGCCTTGGACTGTGGGTTAAGCCGCCTAAGGGAACTTGAGATAAGGTGACACTATTGCTCAATCATCGCAGGTCTAGGGAAAAGCAAACAAGGCTGAGGGAGAAGAATGCATCCACAAGATAGCCAAACCCAGCAGCTGTCCTGACAATCATCCCTGGCTGGGTTCAGGCTGGGGAGGTCACAGCCCACAGGTTTATCTGCTGAGGCCAGGTTTGCACAGACTGCCCCCCAGCCAAAGGAGGAGGAGGAGAGTTTTGGGTATGTGGTGTAACCTCTGGTCAGAAGCAGTGAATACCCATCCTCCCTCACACAAACCAGCCCAGCTGTAAAACCCCCCACCCCAGGAAGGCCACATCCACAGGACATCACATGAGAGGCAGCTGAGGGGGTGTCATAATCCATCAAAGACTCCCCAAAGTGCTCCCCAGGCTGAGTCCTGAGGCCTTGCACCAGAGCACGGCATGGGATGCAAAGGGATGCAACAGATGCACAGTCTGCTGCGAGACACTGTGTCAAACTCGCCCTTCCTCAAGGCAGGTACCTGGGCATTCCCACCTGGCACACGTGTATCAATCCATTGATCCCTATGTTTTCGGGGGACCCTCACCACCAAGAACACCAGATGGAGAGGATCAACAGGACACCACTGGGATCCACAGAGTGGTGTATTTTCTACTTAATCTGTCTC
>VZTA01005794.1:6711-48490 GCA_013398855.1 Mohoua ochrocephala | reverse complement strand
TTTGTCTCAAACCAGGACAGCCTTGTTGGACAAGAATGGAGTGAAATCCATCCGATTTAGTAACTATAGAATTGTGAAGAACTTAGAAAGGGCTTCAAAATATATATTCACATTTTCATGGGACTGAAAGGGCTTGATTGGACTGTGTATTAGGTTTTGGTAGTGGGGGCCTGCAGGGAGGGTTCTGTGAGAAGCTGCTAGAAGCTTCCCCACATCTGATAGCGCCAATGCCAACTGGCTCCAGGACAGATCTGCTGCTGGCCAAGGCTGAGCCCATCACGATGGTGGTAGTGCCTCTGAGACAACAGACTTAAGAAGGGCTCCACGCTGAAGCAGGGGAACACTGTGAAGAGTTCTCCCACTGAGGAGGAAGGACTGGCACAGACAATGTGTGATGAAATGAATGCAGCCCCCATTCCCTGTTCCTCTGCACCACTGCGGGAAGGAGGCAGAGAAAATAAGGAGTGAAGCTGAGCTCAGGAAGAACAGAGGGGTGGGTGGAAGCTGTTATTAATATGTGGTTTAGTTTCTCATTGCCCTACTCTGATCTGATTGGTAATAAATCCAATTAATTCCCCCAAGATGAGTCTGTTTTGCCCATGATGGGAATTGGTGAGCAATCTCTCCCTGTTCTTCGCTGTATTTTCTTCCCCTTGTCCAGTTGAGGAGGTAAGTGATAGAGCAGCTTGGTGGGGATCTGGCATCCAGCCAGGTTCAATCCACCACAGACTGTTTCTATATTGCTGCTTATAGTGATAATTTTCAATATATCATCACAGCATCCAATAAAGAAAAACTATTTTCTTCATATATTTGCACTGACAAAACACTTAAATACATTATCTGAAGCAAGCTATTACTTAAGCATTAAACTAATGAGACAGTCAAAATACTGGAAAATTATAATCTCATCACAAATCAGATCACAATGTATCTCAGCTAATTAGCAGAAGAAAAGCAGTAATAAATTACTTGTGTTTCTTGTTGGCCACTAAATCGGCTTTCAACATATTTTAAACAGTACTAAATATGAAACCACTGCTTCTTACTAACAAAGAGTTGTTAAAATACCAAATTTCTACCATTTTGAAGTGTTTATTTTTTGGAAAGCCCTATAGAAAATAACAAAACTTTTTCTGTAGGGGAAGCAATGGATGTTTTCAGAACATATGGCATTAGCAGCATTTATCGAACATACCTAAAAATGTGTGCTGATATATAATGGCTGAAGACATAAAGACACTACAGATAACACTTCCCAAGCACTTCAAGCCCAAACTCAAGGGCAGGTCCCCAAGGCATCATGAATATTCACTCAAAGTTCAGGTCTAGGACAAGGCTGGTAGCTTGGCTATTCCCAGAGGAGGGACTGTGTTTCTCATACCTCCTCATACTGTGGGTTCTCAAATCAAATTACGACTGAACTTCTGCTCAGTCCAACATCTGGAGATAATCCAGGGAGTTCCCTTTCAGCAGCTGTCCCGTATAAGTATTTGTCTCATTCCATGGCTGTAGATCGGTGCGATGACCTGATTACCTCCTTGTTATTCCATAATACAAATTTCCAGCCTTCCATTCTCATTTACTGCTTTTTACGTGATGGTGCAGGAAATGAGGCAATAGTCTCTCAGGAGTTAAATAACCAGAGCAGGACTGCTGCTTTTGGTGACATTCACCCACTGAAGAACTGCACTGCTACAGATGAAAGCACTAAGCAGCACCTTTTGGGGAATTCAGGGAAGGTGAATGAGTAACAGCTAATGTTAATCCCGATGCTGGGAACAAAAGTATCTGTGAATTTTATTCACTCTGCAGGGTAAATAAGCAGGTCAGTGACACAGACTTCTTACACAGACAAAATACTGTTTGTTTAGGAACCAGAATGTTCAAAGGAAGGACATTAGTGTCTTAAAAAAACAAGTGAAAGTGGTTGTGGTAGAGAAAGAGCAGGAGAAAATGTTATCACGTTGCATCACTATCACTTCTTTTGCTGTTCAGCTCTATGCTGTTTTTCACAGGAGCAACTGCCACGCTGAGCTGCATGCAGGAAAGTCCCTAACCTGTGAATATCCCTGCGTCAGGACAGAGACTGGTGAGAGAAGAACAAAGATGATGACTATTATTTTTAAGCAAAGGGAATGGAAGCATTTTACGAGTTGAGTCAGAGCACTGACATACTTTCCAGTGCAGGCATGCTCCCTCCCCCACCACTTTCTACACAGACTCATTCACAAAACAACAATAAATAAGTCAAAAGCAAACCCAGAAAACTGCTCAGTTATCAATTCAGAGTTGCAACTGCTTCCTGAAATTAATTGAAATAGCCAGACTTGTCACCTTCATCCTTGTTAGTTCGGGTCTCCCTCCCCTGTACCACAATCTTTCCTTAATTTGTTTTCTTTTTAGTCACTTCTACTCCAAGCATCCCCAAAAGTCTCCAAAGTGAGTTTAGTTTGCTTTTCTTCTTGGAATAGAGCTGATACGCCCCAGAAGAGTTTATTTGCATCTGTAAACCACAAAGACCCTTCAAAGGGTCAGCAGCGGATGGGGAATGAATGGTGGTTGGGGAACTCTGAACAGGTGAACAGTGCTGAAAGCAGAGAAGCCATTGGAACAGACGATTCAACAACATAGGAGAAAATACTTATTTTAGGCTTTCAAGCTGTGCTGGAAAGGGTACGACTGCCCCCTGCAAAGGAGTTCCCTGGGGAACAGCTCATTGTACTAGCAGTGGGAAACACGAAGGCAGGGGAAGCATGAGCTCAGATGCAGAGACAATGAGCACAAGGCTCCTTCCAGAGTGACTCATCCAGCCTGTGGGACAGAGGAAACCGATCACTCCATAAATCAGCATCTTTTGCTAACTATCCAAGTAGTGCCACTTGGCAGTGGGGAAAGCAGCTGTTCACTCCTTCTAACAGCTCATGGGATGGTGCTGGGAAATGGCAGTTAAATAGAGGCTCTGGGGAGATGACATCGGTGACAAGCCGAGAAGGAAATAGTACAATAAGATACTTAAAGGAATTCATTTGACTTTGAATAAATAATAGGGAACGGGATCAGAGTACTCCAATAACACTAAAGTTCTGCTACAGCAACAGCAATTTTCTCAAACTTGTGGGCCACTCGTGATTTTTCTTGTAAGAGTTAATTTTTACATAATTTATGTGCCAATAGTGCAGTTTTCTCATAAAAAAGTCCTATCTAACATTTAATAGAGAGAGTGATTTTGAAAAAATATGTCGGTTTGAGGTTTTTTTCCCACAAAGTTATTAGATTTTAGGTAGTAAAATTACATGCAAACTAATTGGAGAAGAAGTCCCCAATATGTATTTCTCAGCGCTATTACTTTTACATTTAGTGTGTTAGCACTAAACAGACTGCAGGGAGGAATCCCTTTGCTGATGAGCACTGGTGTCCTGCCCTGCCTCGAAAACCTAAAGAGCTTCTATTCTTATGCAAGGCAAGTAACACACTAGAACATGGAATTAAGTGATGCACCAAATATTACATTAGTTTCACTATTAATTAATCAGAGACAATGGTTTGAGAGTAAGATATTGTACTAGAACTTGCTGCTTTCAGTTTGTCTTACAGTCTAGTGCTTAGGAATGTCTCTTCTGAGCAGTGTCTCTCATCCCTCTCTAGCCCCACAAGGATTTGTGGGGAAAAAAAGAGGGAAAAAGTAATGTTTATTCTGTTCCGGTTGGTCTTACTATTATCTTCTCAAAAATACCAAGGGTACAACGTAAAGCAGCATATGAGTTTTCAATTATATTAACCAAACAAATCTGATGCAGATAGCTGAGCCACCAAAGCTCCCCTTGGGTGATGAGAATCACACTGGGTCCTCTCGAACTGACCTCCAGCTACCTGTAGAGCCCTGCAACTCAGCCACATGTGCAACAGTGTCTGGGAAGAACCAGGGCTACCAATACCTGGAGTTCACTGCTTCTCCAGCCATCAGGAGGACCCAGGTGCCAGCTGGTCCTGTTTGACCACCTTTGATCTCATGTTACACGTGGGGAGCTGAAGCAAAGGACAAGTGGGTCTTGTACCACACGAAAGTTTTGAAAAACAGAAATCATCTCCCTCCCAGACTCTTAACAGGCAGCCATACAAATAATTAAAGGGGGGGAAAAAAATAAAAAAAAAGAACAAAAGAGAAGCGTTTGCAAGCAACGTTATTCCTCAGAGAAATACATTCATCCATTCATCCAGAGGTGACTAAACATTCTGAAAACCATTTAACTGGTCTTCTGTTGGAGAAAGGCAAAGAAGGGTAGGCAAAAGAAGAGAATACTTTCTCCTCTCCTCTTCTCTTCTTTTCTCCAGGAAATACAATTTCCTTCAAAGAACTGAGATAACCCACCAAAACCAGCCACTCCTCTTTCAGAAACAGAAGCCTATGGCTAATGCTTCCAAGCCATTTCACTTTTGAATAACTGTATTTACAGATAAATCAAGAACAACTGTCTATTGATGTCCCATCCCTGAAACCAAGAGAAGCACTCCTAATGTGAACACTGAAATATCTATTCTTTTTTCAGAAAAAAAAAAATCATAAGACTGCCTTTTCCAAGAAAGACAGCTCATAAAATCATTGAGAAATCTTTCTTCTGCTGGATAAAATACTTCTTCAGCTTTGACAATCTGGAAAAACTCGAGCTGTTACAGTAAGCACAAAATAAAATGAAAAAATAACCCTGAAACAAATAATCTTACTTTTAGCCTTTCACACATTCTCAATTTCTCCTACCAAGAGCAGAACAGCCTTGAGAGGATGAGCAGCAGTGTCTGAAACCATGGAAACTGTAGTTTGCCTGTTTTTCTTAAGAGTTGGGCAACAGGCCCTGTCTGAAATCTAGTTTCCACAAGGTTTTGCAATTAGAGAAGTCAAGTATGAATGCAGCAAGTTAGGGAACAAAAATAAACAGCATTTCATACTTCATCCTAAAAGTTTCTAAGTTATTATGAAAGTCTTTTCAGAACCACCCTGTGAGACTCAGATTATTGGATCATCATCTCATTTTCTGGCCAAGAATGCTTGCAATTTAAAGAAGAGCATGGTAATGGGCTGCACCAGTGTGACAGGTATTTTGCAAGACGGAATTTATGTACCTTCTTTCGGTAATTTCACTGTTCTCCCTTTACTCAGAATTTTTAGAGGATGCAACAATGTAGAGGACTTATCTTTTCATATACATACACACCTTAGAGTCAGCTTAACAGACCTTTTGGTGTGTTGAATACACAGGTGCAATTCAGTAAAGATGCTAAGATTCCCAGTTCATTTACATTCCTTAGCTGACCAGACCTTAAGTGCAAAACCACACATTTTTCACTTTTACTCCCCAAAAACTTACCAGACATGGTGAAGGACATGTTTGGTTTCTCTTTTCTTTTAAACAAAGCAACATCTTCAGGAGAAAAACTGTTCCCAGACTCAAAATATGAGCAAGGATCCAGGACCAACGAGAGAGAGACTTGCATTCAAACACTGACCTACTTCCTATTATAGCTTTCCTCATAGCTGAAGAACACACAGTGCTTCCTTAGTAAAACTGAAATGGTGTGGCATATGCTCCTGTAGACAAATAAAATGCTGACAGGCAATGCAGTAAACGGAGCCACACCACTTTTTCCTCCTGTGAAAGCCCTTTAAACATCGGTATTACATTATTCACTCGAATAATGACTGAGTACTTTATAAATGGGGCAGAAAGTCAATTATTCTACACAATGCACCATCACAAGCAAGACTGTAAGATCGATGTGCCCATAGCCTATTTTACAAATACTTTAACAAAAAACAAACAAGAGAATTAAGTTCATAGCTTCTTAACACTCTCCAGAGCTGGTAATGTATGTACTGTAACTCACAAAGGCTATTTATAGAGGCGTGTTTCTGCACAGCATTCCTAGAAAATCGTTTCTATTAACCCTCGGATACCGTGTTTGTTGAAGCCCCGAGGATGTGTTACAATTAAAAATTGGTGTGAAATTTGAATTTCAACAGTGTTTTTTATTACCCAGACATAAAATGCCGGTTGACACTTTGTGATTAAGATGAAACACTGAGTATCATTTGATTAAAACCAACAAAAGAGCAATAAAAGCCATCAGTCCTAAGTACCCCAGTTTTAAACACACACTGGGAGACCCCAGTCACTGGGATGTGTATCAGGGATACTTGTTAAGAACCTGAACAGCATGGCTTTGACTTGCAAACGTGCAAATTTAAAAGATCAGAATTAATTTTAAAGTAAAGTAGTATAGGGTTACTATGAATTTTTTTTTCTTCAGCACTTTGGAAATGAACACAATTGCTAGCATTCATTACCTCAACTTCTTAAAAATAAAATGTTTGGGGTGTTTTTTGTAAAGCAGAGCATGCCTTAGTTATGCTATGAAAAATAACAAAAGTTTTCTATGGAGATCCATTTGCTGGTTTATCCTAATTATTACAGTAAAACATGTTTATTGTTTTGTTGCCTATATACAACATATTAAATCTACTTACAGTTGCTAAATTTAGGATTATCCCTAGATGAGTATATTAAGCCTGAAACCGAAATGATTCTAGAATATGCTACCAAATCTCTTTAAGTAACTGAAATGTATATTCATTAAATATGCCGTTCCAATGGATTACTCCTCCATTTTAAAGAAATTAATTAACAAAATATATGCATAGTGTTTAGGGGTGCAACAACTACATCTAATTAAAGAAACCTTACCAATAGCTTCTTTCTACAAATTCACACCAGCCTTTTAAAGTTAGACACAGCATAGTTAATTGCATTTAGCAAAGAAACATGCCAGAGGGAGGTTTTTTGTTATCCTTCTAAAAATACTCTGTGCTGAATATTTTTCCCACATACTTAAATTTCATTGTCTAAAACTACAGTATGGTACAGTAAAAATACTGCCTGCTATATTTAGGAAATTTCATTGAATAGTTCAGTGAAATCGTTTATAAAAATCTGCAATAGCATTCTCTGCTGTACTGTCCTAAGCTTGCACTTAGTCTTGCATATTAAAGAAAAGATAGCACTGAATCCAATTCTTCCTCAATAATTAAGGAAAGAGAGAGGAACAAATGCATTTGAAAACAGAAAGTAATAAAAAAGACTAACAAATATTTATGCAAAATGAATTAAAATATTATTCCAATTCTTGAATACGAAAGATATTCCAACCACTCTGGGCATAGTATATTTTCTCCAACACGAACACTTGTGTCTAATGGTGAGGCTACACAAAAGTTTCTTTTGCAAAGGTTACCAGAGTGGATTATTGATATATTAACTTTCTCATATGAAAGCCCAAGTAGAACCCAAGAGTGAAAATCTGTCACAAGAGCATATGAAATCCCAGACTATATTACTTCTTCAATGCTCTGATACCAATAATTAAAAGTGAGAACTTGCAGAACACACTGCTTGATCAGCACAGGTAATGAATTATAATTACAGAAGCATACTTAAAAAGCATTGGTGACAATGACTAGGTAATTTCCATTTATACTCTAAAGAGTTTAATTAATAATTCGAACCTCAACCACATCCTCTTCAACATTCACAAACTGCAGCCATTAGGTGTTAGGTTTGGGGAAGAGGAGCAGGCAGTTTGCACCTGTAAATTTTAGCTCCCCTTGAGACTGTGCCGACACATGTTGGAGTGAGCTCTGTTTTGCAGTAGGGTTAGCCCAGAAAATAAAGCCCTGACTTAGCTGATTATAAACATGCAAACTGAAACCCGTAACAGGTGGGCCCAAGTGTGTAATCAGTGTATTTGTTGTGATACAGTGGTATTTCTAAAATATGCACCTAGGCATAAATATATAAATATGAGATAGAATCTGCTTTAGAAATTCAGTGTAGTTGTATAAAACAGAAGTTAAGAGAAGCAGATAATTCAGCCATTACTACATTCAGAAGCATTTCAGAAGGTGAAAATATAATCTGTTCAGGAAATATGTAGTTTAGTTTAGTTTTTAAAATACCCACAGGGCAAGTGATGATAAAAAGCAAAAACAAGTTATAACTGAGTAGATGCAGACTTCATCAGAGAAACAGACTCACTAGGTGCAAATATTGTATAGGCGGCTGTAGATTAGTATTTAGGAAATGTGCCTTTTTAGGATTGGCGTTCCAAATGTTTTATCTCTTCTTTTTCCTACTAATTAATGTGTTTGTAAAATAGATAATTTGCAATTAACTTAACATCATATTGTTTCTTCATAACTAATAAATAATAACTGTTTTGGGAAAAAATGTGCACAGGCACACCTGGTAGTATGACTCATGTGAGAACCAGAGAATAACTTAGAATCACTGGCATCTCTAACTACCCTTGTGGCCCTCGTGGGTTTGGAAACCACTCAGGAAAATTTGAAGTTGGGGAAGCCCTTCAGCATCATGCTGTAAAAGAGCTATAATTTCTATAACAAAATCAGTCAGAGACCAATTCTAAGTGGAGTAGTTCCAATCCAAAATGAGTTAGGAGTCAAGCTGCTGGTGGTGCAACTTGTAATGGAAAGAATAACCAAATTTATATGTCTGAAGAGAAAAGATAACTCTGTTTGTACACAGCATGACAGTGTTATTTATACAGTTTTTAGAAGTATGTAACTTAGACTTGACCCGATTCTGAAATCAGAAAAGAAAAAAGAAATGTGTGCACTGATAGTGAACTATCAGTAGACAGTCCTGACTCTACAACTTCCATAGTCAATGTTATATGATTAAAAAATCTCAATGAAATAGTCTGACCACTTTTGTTGTTTCAAAGGAAATTAAGCAACAGTCATAGCCATGTGGAAAAACATGACTCAGAATAAAGTAAGAGAAACAGTTCTCATTTTTATATATCAATTTTATTTTTATAGATTTGGCTTGAAATACTGTAACTGTGTTATGATATCTGACACCCTGTCCCATTGAAAGCATCTCTCTGAATTCTGATGACAGGAGATGAGACAGTGTCTAACAGAATTCAACACCACATCAGCAAAGAACTCCACTTTTACAGCTCCTGGGTTTTATGGAGCAGTGGTGAGAGCTTTGTAAAAAGGTTTTAAATGTTAAGCATCAGCATCCAAAAATAAATGCTCATCTATTCAGAAACAATAACCAAAAAAAGCTTTAAGAAGAAAAATAATTTAAGGGTTTATTTTTAAACAGCTATTTTTAAAGTGAGCAGCCTTGACATCAGAACATTCTTCTGTCATCATAAGAAAAGGGAGTTTAATTTTGAGGGATCAAGCTGCTTGCTTTACTTTGAGTTCCGTAATTCTTCCTTTCTAAACTTAAGAAAAGCTACCAGAGTGTAACTGCTCAGTGGTAATTGACTTAAACATCGAGAGAAAATAACAATTAAAAAAGTACAAAGGGTTCCTCGCTGTACAAATACATTAAAGTAGGTAAATATGAATTCTGAATAAATGAATTTTTAATACATTTACTCTTTGAAAAGAACTCTTTTATTCTGTGTACACAAGTGTCACAAACTGTTTATGAAAACAACTGTTCTGAAAGTAAATAAGATGCTGGCAAAGAGTGTGCTGTGTCCTACTTCTGTGGGTCACCTAATAGTCGATAATTCACTTCTGTACTTTGTGGTCTCGCTGCTTCAGCTCAAGTACCACGGTGTGCGGACTGAAGGGTGACCTTCAGAAAGACAATGCATTCCAATAACTTATTTCACTGCTCACAATATCCAAAGTGGAAATACTGATGGACAATAGCATGTGATGACACATGTCAACCACAGGAGAGAAGTTTAATAAAGCAGGACATGCCGTGCCATAAGGAAATCTGGCTTCCATTTCTGGCTCTGATACAGCTTTTCTTTATGTGACAAATAATTTCATCTGCCTAAATTGCTTTTCCCACAGTTTAAATGAGATAATATTTGTTTACTTTTCCAGACACTGTGAGAACTAATTTATTCATACTTGGGAAGGCATTTCAGATTTGTAAAATGGGAGCCTTGACCGGACCTCAGCATAAAGTTGTCCTGTAGACTGGGAATACTCCTCGTCAACAGCAAAGAGTTAGGCTCAGATTTGTTGACAGCAGTTTGAAACCCCTTTCATGCAACTTCTGCCACAAATAATAACAGAAAATGTTTATTCCTGGTACAATGACATTAGCAGTCTTAATTATACGTGAACCCACAAAACCAGTAACCAAATTAAATATACTGCACTAAATTTATGGTACCTTCGTGGTCACTAGGACAAATATAACAGGTTTTTATAACATCTAGAGAATTTCTCATTCTACCACCAATCCCTACTTCATCCCTACAGTCCCAGAGGTCTTTTTTTACCTTCTCGGTAAAGACTTATGGCTCAGCTATAACTGCTCCAACAGTGTCCCCTCTCCTACCTGAGTGTAAGCCTGAGTGTAAGCTGTGAGTAGTAAAATATAAAAATACACATAACGTTTTCAAACTCAACAGATCAAGGCTAACAAGATTAAGGAAAAAAAAAAATTTTTTTTGTGGCACATTGTGGAAACAGAACCTGAGCCTGAATTATTGTCAGAAAAAAACTGTCTCAGCACATTCACTAGGGACTGGGCAGACCACAAAGGTTCCTTACATGCATATTCCATCAACCAAAAGGAAGATGGATTTGCTCATTAAATCACAAGTAAGTTATCAGTAACTGAGCTCTCAAAAAAACAGAAATTAAAATGACGACCTTTGAAACTCTGAATATGCCTAGTTTAACAGCTGCTAAAAAGTAAGAACCATACAAAGAGGCTTACTGTCACAGCAGCAATTTTACAGAATCTAATAGTGTGAATGGCCAAACCACTTCTCCTGATATCACAGTTATGTGCTGCTAAGAGAGACAGTTTAATCCTAGATTAATTTTTATTCCAAATAATTGGAAGAAAGCTCTTGATAACAGTCTTGCATTCCTGGCAAGAATCCAGATGGTCTCAGGTAAAGTATTTATCATTCACACAGCATTTCCACCATCCATTTAGCAGAAAGCATGACTATTTTAATCAGCTAAGATTGTATTCCTATACCAGCAGCATTACATTCACTTATTTAGAAGCTGAAACTAATGTAAGTTGGTATGATTTAATAAGGAACCATATGGTCTTCTTGTAAAAATATAATCTAAATATTTATATATACAGTCTTTAAGAAAATCAACTAATTTTGAAAACAAACAAATAAATGTACCTTAAACAAAATTTCCAATTCTTTTTCCTCTCCGATCAGGTGCTTCTAGAAGAATTGAGATGATTCAAATCAGTTTACTCCTATTTTCATGATCTTTTAAGGCCTTGCTTTTGCCAGTAATTAACAGCACATACAGGGACAGATCAGTTTGTGTTCCTTATTTGTTTATCTTTCTAAATCCACAAATGAAGACTAAGGAAGAGAAACAGCTACAGTTTTAGTGTGCATGGGTTTTAGCCCAGTTGCCAGGAAATATGAGTTCAAAACTGTTGCTAAAATTCACTATTCCCCTTAAAATAGTAAATGACAAGAACTGTCAGAAAAACAAAGTGCTCACTGAAAAAGGCCAGCACTGGTGCAAACCCAATGCTGTTAAATTATGGAGTGGCAGTAATGAAGCACAGATTGTCACCTGTTGCAATTCTATTCTCAAAAACTGAAAACAACAATTAATTAATTCTAAATTAAGAATGGATGTTACAGTCATTGAAGAGTTGCAAATACATACACCACTGAAAACACAAATTAAAACATCAGCATGAGATCCTACAAGATGCTGCTGCTTTAGGAAAAAAATGGTGTTTCTTCATGAAGAAACAGTGGCCATGAGCAGCAGAAGTGTCACAAGGTGTATCAGTGTAACTGCTGAAGAGATCTGAGCGACAAAAAAATAACCAAACCTTTCTACAAACTTCGGGGAGCCACAACAGTGACCACGATGATGGATGTATCTATTTATCTTTTTTGTCTAAAATGAAGACCAACAAATCCTACACGGCCTTCCTTATGCTGTTCTTGGAATTGGTTAAAAAATATTTTGAATTCTGTGTTATACTAATGGTGACACAGCTGGCGGCACAAAATCCTTTCAAATTCAGATAACCAAGGAAGCTGACCTCTGCGAGATGTCCTGCTTTGAAATATCATTAGATAAATCTAATACTCCCAAAATGAAAAGATAATTTCCCACCTAATTATCGTCAGAGTATTTTTAATGTTTCTTTATCTTACTTAGCTAAGGGTATTAAAATTCTGAAGAAAATTAATATTTGGCTGTGTATTAATTACAGATTATGAAGGAACAACCTTTATCTAAAGGATGATGAACATCCTTCACTGTTTTGTGAAGAAGCAGCAGCAGAATAACTCACTGTGTACATTGAATTTAACCTGCACACACTCATTCCATAGGGAAATAAACCCAAGGGATCCATATAACAATGGAGGTGGCCAAGGGCCTGCTCATAAAAGCTGGAGAGGTTTCAGTTTAAGCAGCACACTCATTCAACTCACTGTCCTTCCCATCCGTTATGTTTTCTATGGCTTTTCTCTACCATCAGTCCAAGTTATTGCCAGGAAATAATAAAAACAAAGAAGGACCTGAAAATCCTGCAGCTGATGTTCTCTCGCCTTGGATTCTGAACAGAGCGAGAGATTTTCATCTACGAAATCTACTGAAGTAGATTTTACAGAAAACTTCAAACACTTAATTTAGAGCTATTTGGCAACATCAAATGCTTAACCTGCACCTAACAGAAAATGTCCAAAGCACACTCTTGGTGTTTCCAAGAAAAAGGAGTAATTTAGAGAAAATACTAGCAGCCTGCTACATTCTGAAAAGTTTTTTTTTAGGATATGGTAATGCTGGGTAGCAGGGATTAACCTGAAGATTTTCCTCATTAAATCTCCTGCTTTTGGAAATTCTATCATTTACAGAGCTCTTTCACCTAGTAGCACTCTCCTCTCCCCATCCTGTCCAAAACACTGTATGCTCAAAAGAAACCTCAGACGATTTAGATAATTTTAATTCTTTCTAATAATTTCCAGATCCTTATCCACTCATTAATGGATATAAATTGTCCTTAGTTTTAAGGGCTGTGCATGCTGGCAATTTATGTTTTGTTACAATGAAGAAAAATAAGATAAATGCGCCATCATTTTCGTGCTTTCCTTCCTAAGAGTGTATCTATCTGAAGAAGACCATATTGATGGATTTTCCCTTGTTTCTTACTGTAAAATACATCAGCTGTTTTCTCCGAAAAAAATACCAGTACATCAGCAGCCAAACTCTCACGCACAACCTAGATGCAACAAATCCTTATAGAGGCAATAGAGGTGAAGCAAAAAATCAGGAGCATATTTCAGTTTTAAGCTTTTGCTGATTACAAAAGACGACAAGGTTTTGAGTCGGTACAAAAATAGTAACTATGTCTTGTTTTGTTAGAACGACAAACTCCTAAACAATGATATGTTTTCTGAGTGCTTGAGCCAGTGATACCATCAGCTGAGAATCTGATGACTCAGAACACTTGTCAATTTTGTTTGCCGACATAGTTAAGCTCACTACTCTATGTCACAACTTCTGGGTAGTTTATCTACAGTAAGCCCAAAGAATGCAAACTTTATTATTAAAAATTAATAGCTATGCCTAAATATTTAGGAAGAAACGTCAAGTTTCAAACGCATTGGAGTATTTCTCATCATTGAAAATCAACCCTACAGCTGGTGGCAATATAAATTCACTACCTAAAGTAGAATTACTTGCATGAAAGACATCTTATGTCATACACAAAGCAGTGGGTCTGGGCTGACCTATCCGAGCAACTGCTGCCTTGTCCCTGTCGCAGCTGCTGGAGAGGTTTCGCTGGCTGCAGCAGAGGGACGCGAGGGAGCCCAGCTGCTCCGCTGCCTCGCAGAGCACCGCAGCTCCCGCTGGAAACCACGGCTCACTCACGGCATGTGCCTCCCTGCAAGGAGCTGCATCTCATCTCAGCCACACAGCCAGCCTAGCAGAAGGCCAGTGCAGGACCTGGGAGCAAAAACACATTGCCCATCTCTCTTTCCCAGGCAAGCCAAAGAAGGAATGATTCTACCTTAGGTCATCAGAGAGCTGTGGATAAAAATGGAGATGCCCTCCTCCAGCACCCTGAGTTCTGCCAGCCTCTGGGTTTCAGCAGTGTTGGCTCTGCCCTTACAGGGTAGCTCTATGGGTTATGTCCTTGGTGTAACTTGCATTTCTTATATATTTTGAGCAAAAAGTAAGACTAAAATTAGCAGAGAAAATATGTTAAAATAAATGTTGTGGTCTCTTAACCTTTCGGTAAGAGAAGTATGTTCAAGTCTCAGGCTGCAAACCGCGAGCATCACTGTAATGTATGCTTTACTGATATATGTGATATTCTCCCTATGCATCACTTTTTATTGTAGCTGGGGAAAGGAAGAGGAGGAAGCTAAAGAAACCCATTAGAAAAAGAAAAAGCATATTTCTTTTAGCTGCTGATTTTCCTGACAATTACTAATGAAATACTTCACGGTCCTGTTCTTTTTATGTAAAATGTACTCCCAAATACAACCTTTCCTCTTCAGCCTTCTCATTTATTTTATACACATGGACAATTGCACACTTACATCTTCTTGGTGCCTCACCAGTTTCTCTATCAGACCAATTTATGATGAAAAGCAAGGCTGTTGAGATAACAGGGATGGGGAAGACTGACAGACGGGTATGAATTGTGTATCTACCCTTTCACACTTCCCTTCATCTGCCCACCCCAATCTCCCTCTCCCTCTTCTAATCTTTGTTTCTCTTAAAAAATAAATGTCACGCATTTCTTATTAGGTTGTATAGCAAGAAACTTACCTTTCCACATCCACTTGTCTCAGAATACTCTCTTCTACAATGATAAACTGACAGATGATGAGCCTTACTTGTAAGGAATTTTCCTGCCCCTTTTACAGTATGGATCTGCGTTCTGCCTTTCATCACCTCTAGCCTCCACCAGTGTCAAAAATGATTGATTGGCTGTTGAAATATTAATACTTTCATATCCTTTTCCATTTTGGTATTTTGAACTGATGTAAAATGAGATCACAGTCCAATACTGTAGGTGACACATGACACAAACTGTCACATCTTCTGTTTTCCTACCTCTCTAATCAATCATTCAAGCATGTAGCTCTTCCATCTGGACTCGAGAACTGAAGCCCCCTTCAGATGGAGAGGACACATTCTACAACTCTTTTTCTAATTAAATTCCCTTCATTCTTTGCAAATTTTTGCCAGATAAAGCCACCACTACACAAACTCAACCACCACTTCTCAAAGACCACTCAGACACCTGCCATTGTTTTAGATATGCTGCTTTCTCTAGACCAGATCAAAATATAACCACATCTCTTTAAACACCTGCCAGCTCATATCTAGCAATTAGCCCTGCATCCTTCCTTTTGCTCTCCAAACACTATCCTCACCTCATCATTATGCAAAGTGATAGTTAAGGCAATGTATTTTTATTTGGGTACTCTAGTTCTTTGTATTTGAATCATATATCTGAATGTTTTCTTTGTCACTGGCCCATGACTTACTTACATTTTTCCACTGTTGATGAAGTATACTCCTATTTAGGATCCGATCATATCAAGTTTCTTCATTGCACCTTCTATTTCTCTGACCTTTTTCATTTCTTTAGCAACTAAAGTTTGCCACATTCAAAACTGCTTAGAGTGCACCTGCAAGGATCAGTTTCCTAAGCTCTTTGACTTAGCATGTAACCCTCTTCATTATAAGTTCCCCCCATCAACACTGGCTCCTCCATCTTATTAAATACAAATTATCTGTCTTCACTTCATGCCCTATTTCCACTTGACCATTACTCATCACCTCTTGTCTTCAACTGGCCAATATTACTTCCCTCCATCATTCACTTGTAAAATTCCGAATTGCCACTGTCTAGGGTGCTGGTCCATGCTCACACTTACCTGACACCGTGGTAAAGAATGTTAACACGATGGCATCCATTGAGGATTGCCATACCTCTCTTAAAAATTTAAAAAAAAAAAAATCAAATTGGCTGCTCCATGCCCATTTCCTGGCTAATCTGTTCTACTCTTCTTTTTTTTTTTTTTTTTTTTCCAGATATGGCATTCCAATCACTGCTGGCAATCATCACTAATCATTTAAATCCTTCCATTTTCTTTTTGCGTCATAGGCAGGTATGCTGTAATTGATTAGGTGACAGCCTGTGCTTACATGAGTATGAGTTCATTAAATCTTACTCATTCACCCACATCAACACTAGTGGCTTTTATTATGAAGCTTTTTCAATTGAAAAAAGACGAGCTATTTTCACTTAAGAATTTGAAACTGATTTGTAACTGATTATTGTACAATATTGAAACTGAATTGTAACTGATAGCAAAATTTTAAACCACTTTTAAATCTTGCATATAACACTCTGTAACATTCTAGAGGGTTATGTTCACAATAGACTATTACTGTATCTGTAGTCTATTATTTTGAAATATTTTAAAAGATTTTCATAACATATTCTACTGTACTGCCTGCAGCAGTATCTCAAAACCCCTTCTTCTTTCAATCTTGACTTACTGTTTCATTACAATTCCCACTCAGACTTACACCTTTGCATAAGGAAATGGTTTCAATGATCTTTTCATTTGTTACCTCCAGCCTGGACCACTGCAATTCACACAAGCAAAGGCAGCCGGAGGCCTGCATGGATAAACACTTAGCGCCTGCCAAAACTGAAGCACAAAAAGGAAGTATGCAGGAAGTGGAAGCAGGGTTGAGATGACCCAGGAGAAATACGAGGCTTGCAGGAATGGAGTCAGAAAAGCCAAAGCAACCCAGAGTTGAGTTTGGTGCAGGCACGTGGAAGGTGAGAAGGGATTCTACATGAGGAGCAAAGGGAAGAAAAAGGAAAATGTGCACCTGCTGCTGAACGGACACAGTCCCTGGTCACAAAGGATACGGGAAAGGCTGAGGTACTTAATGTCTTCTTTTACCTCAGGAAGGCACGTAATACCTGCCTTCAGGAATCTGAAGCTCCTGCAACCAGGGAGAAAGTGTGGAGCAATGAAGACTTTCTCAATGGAGACTGATGGGATTAAGGAACACCTAAGATGGACATACACAGGTACATGGGATGAGACAGGATGCAATAAAGCGTGCTGAGGGAGCTGGCTGGTGTCCTCTCAAGGCCACTCTCAAAACTGTCTTTAAAACATCACAGCAACTGTAAGAGGTTCCTGATGACTGGAAGAAAGCAAGGTGAACTCCTAACTCCAAGCTTCAAGAAGGCCACGAAGGAGGATCCAGGGAACCACAAGCAGGTCGGCCTCACCTTGATCCCACCTGGACACAAGAAAACACTTTTCTATTACCATGAGGGTGGTCTAACACTGCAACAGCTTGCACAGAGGCAGGGTAGAGTCTCCATCTTTGGAGATATTCAACTAACTGGACACAACCTGCTCTAGCTAATCCTGCTTAGAACAGAAAAGTTGGACTAGACGATCTTCAGAGTCACAAATATGAAAACTACTTTTCCAGACCACCTTTCTATATACTCATCCTGAACTCTCCATCTACCATTAGATGCTACTGGGTTTCATTTGCCAAATTTTACGCCAAGCGTCCTTCCTTCTAAAGCTCTCAATGGACCTGACACTGGCTTCAAAGGAATCTACTTCTACCAGAACAAAACATGCGTTTTGTCCAGCAAACATGGCACAAAACATGGCACAGCAAGTGAACACGTTTACAGTGGAGGGAATCTGGAACAAACTTGCAAATCAAATCAGATTAAAAATGTCTCGTTAGTTTTAAAACACAGCAGATAATTGCTCCTCAGGCTACAGCTTTCCTAACATTATGAAGAATTTGTACAAAAGAATACTTTTACTTACAAATGTACCTCAAAAAGGTATTCGGAATTAGAAAAAACACCACTCCATGAGAAAACCTGCTGGTATTCCAAAACTACTTAAACTGCAGTATGGAAGCAGCCAGAAGGCACTTTAAGGGATTTGATGCTGCCTGCTGGCAAACAACTATCATGGTGGAACAGAAGCCAGTATGGGCTCCAGAGCCGGCAGCTCTGAAATTATCACTGCAAGATTCTATCTTCTCCATCAGGGCAGATTTTGCCTGACTCAGAAATCTGGGTTTGTTTTCAATTAAAGCATTAAAAAATGAGGGCAAAAATGTTAATCAAGAAACTTTAATCCCATAGCCAAAAATACTATGTGGATTAATCATTTCTGTTCCCATGCTTTTGTTGTTTCCGTCAGGGGCAGGAGAGTTAACAGCATATTTGGGCAAACACAGTGAGCACGTGACAGCTGCGCTGCTCTAAGAGGTAACTCACGGATGACCTTGTTTCAGACTAAGACTTGGATCCATACAGCTGATGGAACACTGCTACAATAAAGAACATGGATAATTTCCTGCTTTGTCTTAGGTAGCAGAAACTGGCAGCTATCTGCAGCATGAATCACAGATTGTACAGCATTACAGTCTGGGGGCATAACAACTGCAGCAAGTACGACTGAGCTTTCTTTCGCCTTTTATAAAGCCTTGAAAATTACTGTAAATATTTTTCGGTGACTAGATAACTAACACTACTGTTATTTAATGGGCCTGGTTTGCGACAGTTATTTTTGGTTTGTATACCAACATTTTTCTTTGGAGTTAAATCAGATGTACGAAAGGAATCATTATTGAAATCACGCGACATAACAGAGCCAACATAAAGCCAATGAGAGCAGATACGGTGAGATTACACTTCAACAGCAGACAAAATAACAGCCTCCATAAGAATGACTTAGGAGTCTAAAAGGATGTGGAATTCCTTAAAAACAAAACAAACCCCCCAGTTCCCTGATAGAAAAACCTATTAATATTTAATGCAATATTCTCCAGGCTTCTCTTTTGTTGAACTGCTAAACTTTTACAAAACCAAATTAATATTTTCAACGAAATAAAAGTTATCTCCTATTACTCTCCCAGACACTTAAAAAAGTCTAAATGAAATTGGCAGCTGTGTAAAAAACCTCATTTAATTTTCACAAAAGCTTTTAAGAACTGTTGCAGTGAGAAATAAATATTACCTAGCTGACATAATGCTGAAATAGTTGGGTACAAAGCAAAAAAAATAAGTGCAATCAAAGTAAATGAACTGTGATCATACCAGCAGGCCTAACAAAATTAGCTTTAATCTTGAGAATATTTTTGAAGTGTATGTGCAATTTTTCATGACAAAATTTTACTTACGGTTCAAGGCGTACCAACAAAACACTTCTTGATAGGTACACAAAACAGTTTGATTGAAATTATCTCCCAAGTGACCTTACAATAGAAAGCAGATGAACTTCACAACCAAACCGAATGCTTTTGTCTAAAATTCTGGTTTCACATCTGCTTATTAGGACTGTCTCCTGAGTGAATTAATTAGCATTAAGGAACCACACACATTGTATCCAGTCTCATTAATAATATCTTTTAAAATAACCCTTCAGGTACCTTGGCAGACATGGCAAAATTAGTATTTAATATTTCTCCACTGAACTAATTAGCATGAACAAAAAACATGAAATGCAGGATTTGTAAAAATATTTTCTTATGAAATTAGACATAATTATAGCCTTTTTCAGGTATGTGTGCCTTTTAAAATGGTACTTAATCTCTCTTCTCATATATGAAAAACGGGAAATAATAGCAGGACCTATAAAGCTTTTCTCGTATCAATGAGCTGCAGAAAACTCATCTGTATTTAATGCAATATTCCCTTTGCATTTGTCACTGTGAACATATTTATAGTACAGAAGTTGCAAGAAATTAGAGATTGCACAAAAATTTTCTATGCACTATTCACTACCGTTTCCATGTGTCAGTAATTTCAAGTGTCACCAAATAATTTTGTGTCTGTTAGAACCAAACTGACCTTTTTGATTCCCTCTTTTACTGATTTGCAACATAACATAATCATGTTGGCGAACTACCTTGCCATTACATTAATGTTTTAAATAAAACTATTTCTTTGCTTAAGACTAATGATAGGCATTAATTCTCCAACAAAGTAGAGTGGCCACCACAGCAACAAAAACCCACCACAGCCCTGTGCACATTCTTTGATATTTCGACTCTTCACTCTGCCCACCTGACGAGCCACCTGCCAGCAGAGCTCTGTGGTGGAGCACCTACAACCCTCACAACTATAAGACAAGCAACCACCTTCCCCCTTTATAAATGTTCCTACTTCAGTAGGGACTGTATAAATCCTCAGGAAAACATTTGTTCAGAGCAAGATCCACTATAGAAAGAGATTTTGGCAATGGAAGTAGAAAATATACTACTACACACAATACAGAACACCACAGGGAGTAAAGTGATGAGAAAGAAGAGACAGACAAAAATAGGAAATACTTGGAATTTCCTTGGAAAGGGTTCTTCTTTGCAAGCAAGGTGACACATGCCTTGGGATAAGTATCTGCTAGTTACAAATGCCAGTAAAGAGAAAATGGAGTAATTAAGGTAGCCGCAAACAGAATACAGAATAAATGTGTGAAAAGAAAACATGGCTTTTTCTGGTTTTGGAAGTACCTATTCTTGGTGTTTGTTAAATACAATATCCCGCCTGGAGTAAATGGAAAGTGGAAAGTGGAAAGACACCTAATATGAAAAAGAAATGTTGCCTTACAGAGCAGAGGAGATTAAAACCTACTGTATTTGCAGAAGGTGTTGCTCTGGTGCTAATGTAATGTAATGTAATGTAACTGGGAAGCAGACAAGGGAACAAAGGAAGAAAATTCCAAACCCTCAAAAAATTTTGTCTCTTCTGATTGCTTTTCACTGCTGTAATTTCAGTAAAGCTTTTATTTTGAGAAGGTGGGGGGTAGGGAGGAAAAGGAAGGCAAAAAAAAAGCAACACAGCAAAAGAAGAATTTAACTTTCAAAAACTGCAAAATCATCTATTTTTCATTTTTTGCAACAGATTCTGTAAACCTAGCCAAATCCTGTGCTTAGTTAAAAACAGAACAAGCTAAAATAGATGCTGGAAACCAGGCAAGATAGCACAAAAGCGAAGCCAAACAATGAATTCATATAAAATCATGGGATATGCTTTGTGAACTGTGGAATAACTCAGGATGATTTATCACCAAAATAAAGTTAGTCTTCCTAGAACACACCGAATAATAGTGGTTACTGGTACTGAGGTGGTGGAATTGAACTTCCTCAATGGTTATCTTTTGTGGTTAAGGGAAAATGTTTGCCTACCCTACCAGTAGCTCATGCAGGCTATCAAGTACCTCATTGTACTCTGATATTCCATGACAGCAGATTTTAAACTAATCCTCGTGAGTGTGTTTGATGTTAAATTTTATTACTGCTATCAACCTGACATTAGCATTGCCATGAGGCTCTTTGAGATTTTGTGGACTATGCTCTGTGTAGCTAATCTAAGATGTAACATTAAAACTTTCCAATTTTTATGGCAATAAATTATAATAGAAAAGAAATTCTAATGGTCAAAGCAAGCTTAAGGTATGAGACACTTTCTGTGTTTTACTTACTCTCTCTTTTAGCATTTTTTTTTTCTATACTAATGTGCTTACAGTTTTTTGAGGGATTTTTTTGGCAGTAAAACCGAGCTTGCTTCTCAAAAAAGAATGAAAAGCAAACCTAAAAAGATATCCCTCTTTCTACAAACTTCTGGAAGCTGGCATTGTTGGTAACCACGGAAGCCCCATTCACACAGGCAGTCATGATGAGCTCTGCACAGCACTGGGTCATTCCACCGGGATGATGCAAACCTGTCTCAACTGCCCTGCCTGTTTGCAGGTGGTTAAGAAAGGAGCTTGCCTGTCTCCAGAAATATGGTGGAGAGAAGGAAACCTCAAATGTGAAGGGCTGTACGAGACAGCCTAGACATGCCTCTGCATTCATATGCACAAAATACCTCCTGGTCAATTTTACCACTTCTTGTATACCAGGATTTAAACAGGATACTTCGGGAGCACTGTCATGATTTTGTTCTACTCTCACTCAAGGCAACAAAAGTGAAGGCTTAGGCCTCAATTATGCAAATACTTTCTACAACTTCTATTTTAAGTACATTGTCTAAGCTAACAATTTGTTTCACGCTGAAGGACCGATTACTTGCGGCTGTGCAAGGCAACACAGTAAAGGTTTGCCCTATCAGAAACCTCACAGGATAAATTCATAAAAGTTTGTCTCTGAAATATTAATCAGAAAAATCCCAGAGATATGGGTTTGATTTCATTCACCAAAGTTAGTATTTCAGGAAAAAGCCATCTACCAATGACATGCAAAAATGGAACATGGCTCTCAAGCTGTAGAGGCTACTATGGTCAGTAATATTCTATTTTACCAATTAATCCACAGAACTTCCACTAGTGTTAATGAGCAGAGCAATACTGAATGTACTCTCATTTCTACCTATGAGCACACCTGAGCCAGCCTAGGTCACGATCTTGTTTCTGACAGTGGCCTAAAGGGACGTGCACAGAAGAGATGGCAGCAGGGTCACCACAGAAAGCCCATTTTCCAGTGCTTCTGCAACCGAGGGACCTCCTGCAGCTAAGGCAAACATGGCTTCTTCATGCATCATGGATGTAGCAAGAATTTATCTTCTGGGCACTTTTCCAGTGTCTCCTCAATTCCATGTAAGTTTCAGCAGCTACAGCAACTGTCAGAAAGGACTTCCCTAGCTTAAATAAGTATTCTGTGAAACCCTCCATAAATGAGTCAGCTGCTAATTTCACAAGTTAGTATGACAGCCTGTCTCTTTGAATTAATTTAATTCCAGAAGACAGAGGGTAACAGGCCTCTTCAATTCTGACCACAGTTCTGATTATGAAACCCACTTCAAATGGCCCTAAAATCCCATGTATTAATATAAACAAATATTTTCACTTTTCTTGGGTCATGATCTCTGATGTGGATCTGTTAACAATGAGCAGCACTTTCATGATTTTTTTTTTTCATGTGAGCTATATCCAAGACAAATCGAAATCTTGAAAACTTCTCAAAATACACAGTAAACCACATATATTTCTCCATCTGACGAATATGAAAAACATGAAGTAAAGTTTTAAACTTGGAGACTGACACAAAAAGAAGACTATATAGGGTTACTGTTTTGGTGTAGACAGCAGCCAGTGGGTGAATAGTCTTGCAAAAAAATGAGAATACAGCCAAAACATGAGTAATTGCATAATGGCTTCACTATTTACCTAACTCATTTATTTATTCACTCTGCACTGAAAGCATGAATGTTGCCTAATTATTAAGAAAACAAGGAGACAAGCAGTACACAACATCGGTTGATTATATTTTATATATCCAGTTGCATTCTTTACATAAATATAAATTGCTTAATTGGCTAATTCAGTAGACCCTTATGTGCCATTGCTGCAAAGGTGATCAACAGGAACCTTCTTGGCAATTATCTGACAGAAAAACAAAACAGGCTGCAGATGAAACATTAATCACTTCAGTTTATCCTTTTGTCCTGTCTGTGTTGGGGGGGAAACCACTAGGAAGTTAAATACAATGCTCTAACTTAAAAATGCCTTTCTTCAGGGTAGGCTTTGAAATATTCAGGTACATTCTCGTTGTCAACTCTGCACAAGAGCTTCTCTCTCCTACAAAGCTGCGCTTACATATGCAGAAGAGAATGCATACTAGGGAAAAATTATTAGCAGGAGTATCTTATGTATTAAAACAATCGATCAAGTTTAAAAAGACCCCAAACTAATAATATTTTATGACAGCAGATGGTCTGATGACACTGCCTGGCTGTGGGCACCAAGTGTAGCCAAGGATCAAGAACTGAACATAGCAGAGAAACGATGCACTTTCCCACTAGGACAAATGAGGAAGGCGGTTGTCCATAAAGCAGCAGTAGACTGCCTGAACCATTTTAGCTGTGTGTTAATAGTTTTCAAAATTTCTTTGCTTATTTATCATTATAGATGAAGGAACAGTGCAATGATGCAGCCAACCAGGAGCAGTGAACTTGAGAACATGTGTGCCTGAACATCAAGGCCATGGTATGACAGCAAAATTTTCGGAGCAAATGAAATTACTGAAACCATGCAATTTATCCACTTCTTTTTTCCCTATTTTGATTAGTAACCTTCTGCCATGTTTGTTGTGAACCAGAAGGCTTTTGCCATCTCTGAGGGATACAGATAGTCTCCTTACTGTTCTGTTCTTGGAAAAAGTCTGTATTCTAGCAAAGGCATGCACATTTCCTAACTTATATTCATTTTTCTGCAAATACGAAGTTTGGACTTGGGCCCTAATAATACAAAATGGCTAAAGGCCAGAAAATTAGATGTGCCATTTTGTGTAAATGTATGTTGTCAAGTAAGTACCCACCTCTTACAGAGTATCAGAGGTAAATTCCTAGTGAAGATACAGCTGCCTATCTTTAACAAATGAGCTTAGGTATATTTATTATAAAGAGCCTGAGACAAACTCATGCATAGCTGTCTGACCACCCATCAATGCCAGAGGAAAACAGGGCATATGTCTACATACTGACTCCTGCATTTTACAGCAGAGCATCATAGTGAACAAATAATTTTTATCTAAGAGGAGCCCTCTCCCAGGTAGTAAGTGCCAGCAGAGAGATCAGAAGCATCTGGGGATGGTAACACCTTAAGCTGTTGCACTACAAGCTGCCAGAACTCATTTGTCAGAGTCCAGAGGCAGCAGGAAGCTGCCGTCATCTCCCCAGATGCGGGTCAGACGAGATGTGCACAATTCCACGGGCCTGAGGGATGCAGCGTCCTTTTCAAGGCTTTTTCCCCTTCAACCTCTTGGCTTTCAATGTCAGTTGTAACTAAAAGCAAAAGTTAAAGATTAAGTCCCAGTAAAAGGGTTTCTTGCAGCCAGATTCCTACCTCCAGCCTTAAGACAGAAAAGGAAATCTAAGGCAGTCCGTAATAAGCCTCTCATCTCTTCCCTCAGAGCCATTTTAATTAATTTTCATGAAGCAGAGCTGGTTTTAAGGAACCAGCTGGGAGCAGACTGCTGCCCAGCAGCCCGGGCACCTCCTCCCCATCACTGGCCCTGAGATGGGGAAGGGACTAAGGCCTGCACCACTGCTGGAGCCCAGGAGCTGCCAGTGGGGCAGGCAGCTCCAAGAGAACCACCCAGGAGACACCTACCATCAGCATGCAGCAGTCCACCAAACTGTCTAAAACAGCATCTTAAAAAGTCCCCAAACAGATTTATGAAAATGTAACGTAAAAGTGCAAATATTTCAGAGGAACTAAAGTCAAAATCGTGACAAATGTTCTATTCTTTTGATTGGCTGCATATGCCTTTTAAAAAAAAAAATCAGTACCTGTTCAGAATTCTCTGGGAAAAGCAGAGGAATTATAGTGGGTTTATTGTCAGAATTCAGAGGATGTCCAGATTCAGAATGACTGTCTGTCATGCTACCAGGCAAGTAGGATAGATTTGCTTCCTTATCATAAATAGAACAGTAAATTAAAATGACAGTATTTTAAATGTGAATTTTTTAAAACACACTTTAAATTATAGGGAGCATTCAGAAGCTCTATTCTGAAGTTAAACTCACGTAAGCAAAGATAAAAAGAAGAGAACATAAAGTACTTCCACTCCACCTTAGTTTTTAAACTATTTACCCTGTAAATCCACACCCTTAAATCAGTTAAATTTACACATTAGAGATTTAGCAAGTACTAGATGTTTAAAAGTCTGCTTCTGTACCACTGCGAGACACATATACAGAGGGGCTCCCTGCTTTTGCTACCCTAATACCTTCACGAAAAACAGGAGGAAGCAACTGAATGACTGATCACAGGTCTGGCAAAAATACATCATCTTTAAATTACACCACTTCACATCATTGTATTTTTATTTGACAAAGGGCACCTACTGCTAAAATAGCATCTTCAGAGATGATTGTGCAGAGACAGTAACTGAACAAATACCTGACAAATGATAAGAAGTTAGGTTGTTTGATGTAATAAAGCTGTCAACTACAATTTGGTAATACAAAGCTAAAAAAAAAAGCTTGCAGCTTGCAACAGGGCAGATTAATATGGAGGTGAATTAGCAAGGCCAGTTTTGCAACAAACTACAGCTAATAGCTAGAGTTAACTAGCATAGCAAGTACAGCTAGTGCCTTTATTATCTATGTGCAACAAATACATAAGGAAATGAGCTGCTGAGATACTGTGTATATATGTATACACACATGCACACAATTATCAACCCTAAGAATGGACCACTGAAAGGGAGTGCACCATTCTTGGCTCCCTACTCCAATGGATGACTTTAATACCACCCAGAAGTGATGGCATTGCCAGTGTGCAGGCTCTGCAGTGCACCTGCTCAGGGTAGCAGAGCAGCAGCACACACAAACAGTTCCTTTTTTATTCTACATCTCTCCATCCCAAAAAAAAAAGCCTGGAATCTATTCTGACCTACAAGAGGTGTCAAGCCCCTGTCCTGGCCTTCTTTTTGTACCAGGCAGCTAAAATCAGAGGTCAAAACCACTACAGATACATTTCTACCACAGGGACCTCTTGGGTAGGAGAGCAGCTTTATAGTCAATATGAAGTCTTTTTCCTCTAACAAGGTGGGCAGAATTTGCAGCCAGTCAAAACAAGCCATATCTTTCACGTCAGGGGCAAGAGTTTTGCTTAATTAAAAAAAAAAAAAAGTTAATAGGAAGAAAAATAAATGTCTGGATTGGAAAATGATGGGATCAAGAAACTTTGGTGAGAATTTGTAAAGTGTAACTGAAGGTTTAAAGAAAAAGACCCAGTTATCTTTAATAAATTTGTTACTTTGGGGATTGAAGAATGGATACAAACCCACATTTATGCAGCACATTACTGCAGAATGATGCATATATATCACTACAGCAGAAATAGCTAAACAGGAATTGCCTGTACTGAGAAATTATGCAAACATACTACACTTCACGTGAAGTCATTTTTTGTTTGTTGGTTTTGCTTACTACTTGAGGAGTGATTCCAGACAGAGTTAAAATTTGGTGCGTTACCTGACATTTGTGATTGATATTAGAAACAGTAAAATCTTCATGGATTAGTTAAGCAAAAAGCCAGCAGCCTGGAGTAGCAAATAGTGTCATATTGAAACTAAGGGAACACATGATTTATCAGGTGAGCCATCTCTTTTATATTTCTAATCCAATCCAACTCCAATTTCGCTTGTGAAGTACAGGCAAAGTTAGAAAGGCCTGCTCAATAATCTCGAAAGCTGCAATAATCCAAAAAATTGCAACAAATTCAGGAGAGAAATGACTATGCAAATAGCCCTTCCACAGAAGTAGATAGTTTCACATGGGGATGAGAGAGCACGGAAAACTACACCACCAGGCTCCGTCCACATCTGGAGGCTCTCCCAGTCTGTGTTACTCCTCTGCTTGCTGCCCTTTGTTTACATCCACTGCCTCCACGTTTCAGTCTGCTGCTGTGAAAGCTGTAGGCTTGATGAGAAGGGGGGACAAAAGTCACCGCACTCAGCATGCTCTTGTGCATGGAATCTTCTTTTCAGGTAAGAAAGGAGAACTACTTCATACCAGAGTTATGAAAATTCCTTTCTCTAACTATTATATCACAGAATCATAGAATGGTTTGGGTTGGAAGGGACCTTAAAGATCATCCAGTTCCAACTCCATGTCCCATGGACAGGGACACCTTCCACTAGACCAGGTTGCTGTTCAGCCCTGTCCAACCATTCAGGGATGTGGCATCTACCACCTCCAAGGGCAACCTGCTCCAGTTTTTCACCACGCCCATCATTACAATTTCTTCCTTATACATAGTCTGAATCTACACTCTTTCAGGTTAAAACTATTACCCCTTTAAACCCCCTGTGTGTACTGAAAGGCCACAATAAAATCTCCACAGAGCTTTCTCTTCTCCAGGCTGAACACCCCAAGTCTCTCAGTGTTTCCACATGGGAGAGGTGTTTCAACCCTCTGATCATCTTTGTGGGCCCCCTCTGGACCCACTCCAGCAGGTTCTTGCCTTTCCCCTGTGCAGTACTCCAGTACATCCTACATGCATTTTTCCATTTTTGTTACATTGTAGTAACATGTAGCAATACTGGGTAATTCAAAATGACATTCCAGCTTGCCTGCATCAGTTCTCACCGAATGGAATCTAAGTGCTACTATAAATACATAATTATGTTTTTAATATTGTCTCAGAAAGTATGACAGAGCCCAATTACCTAAGCATGGCAGCAGGGGCTTTAGTGCTTTGGTGAGATCGCTGTTCTCAGAAGCACTAATTCTGCAACCCTTATTTGTTCAGGCAGTCAGTTTTCAATCCACTCATTTAGAGAATATACACACACACAGGTTGAGTTCGGGCATAAAAACTGCAACGCAAAACATGAAATTGCTGCATCACATTTTGAAACTAAGTGCATAAATGTGGCCTCTGACACCATATAACTGTTAAGATACTCGCCATATTGAGCCTTTGAACAATCCTTTGCAAAACTGGCACTGCAATTTTTTTACATTTGTTCCCTATTACCTTGTTTGATTTTTGTGATACACTTTGTTCAAGACAGTCATAAAATGAATTCTACTTTACAAGGGTGCTTAAACCCTTACCTGAGACAAAGCTTAACAAGAAGTGAGAAAAAGAATGGTATACTCAATAGAAAAACTCCAATTATTGATTGCAAGGACATAGCTTTAAAAAATGGCACATTTAACACATTAACTAAGATGCCATTACCGTTTCTTGAAGTCCAGTTGAATCATCAGCGGTATGACTTGCACAAAGATTAAACTTAACATTTCACTTTTGAAACAACTGATTTTAGCGTGCTTAACATATGTAAGAAAAGAAGTTGGTGCAGTAAGGAGGAACTCGTTCCATATGAAGGCACAGCTGCATCACCAGACAAACAGATTTGTCTAGTGATGCAGCAGTTTGTTGCCTTCTACTACAATGCCTATGTTAATTATTATACTCCCAAGACACCCTGGTATGATGAAAATTGGATAAAATCTTGTATGGACTGGTGGGCAAGGCATAATTTCTTTATCTGGAATAATTGTAAGAGATAATGAACCTTCTCAAAGTGAGCAATTTGAGAACAATATAAGCCACTGGCTCAACCACAGCCTGTACAAACCTGCCTAGAGATGGAGCCGCATGGGCTTTTACTGGAGGTTGAATGCTACACCTTAAGGACCCTGGCATGGCTCGACATTCCTCTGATATTGTGGTCATGGACAGAGAAAAATGTTGGGATGCTAAGGACACTCGGAGAAAAGCATGGATAATGTACTTCCATTGTCCTGATATAACTTCTTTGCTTGCAGCTGGGACTGTGTGCTTTGGCCTTTGGCATTGACTCAACCTCTCTGGCATGTCTCCTGAAGACACGAGCTCTATCTGAAAAGCCTTCAAGGAAAGACAACCTTAGGTGATGTTTCACAGATGCTTCAGCAGCCCTTAGCACATTTTCCCAGAGCTTTATCCTTATGGATGCTGCATTTATGGCTCATCTCTCGAGATATGCACACAAAAAAAGTTAAACAAATTGATATTTTGGGCACTACGTTGAGCCTTCTGCCTGTGTTTCAAGCAGGAGAGGATATGCACAGCTCTACACATAACAGTGAAACACTCAGTTCACCACTTCCCTGCTGGTTTCACACTATTTACTAACAGAATAATTTTAAGGTTCAGAAAAAAGGATCCCAGTCCATACAACACATTGTTTTTTCATTTCCTGTCTCTTCTTGCTGTCAGTTTTTGTGGAGATTTGCCATGCAATTACAAGCACCCATCTGCAAAGAAAACATTCCTATCTGTTCCTTTCTTTTGTCCACGCTTTTTCTGCCTCCTGCTTCTTCCAAGATCTATTTTTGTAGCAGAGTCCCCTGACTAGCTTAACCGAGCAATCAATACCTGCTTTTGTTACTTCTCCCCAAGGATAAACTTGAAAAGTTGATTTGTACAAGGTAACTGGCATCCCTTTGGCTACTGATAATCCGTCTGAAACGGGATCAAAGTTTTTAAGCTAAACTAAGGCAATTTCCCCCTCCTCCAAAGCTTAATAACAGTATCCATCACAAAAATTTATCTTGACACTGTCTTGCAGTTTTTAGCTGAACAGAGAGGCAAAATGCAGCAGGAGATGCACCCTGCTCTCTTATGAATCTGTCAGTGAAAGTTGCATGCTGACCCAGAGAGGCCTGGCAACCCTCAGAACTGAGCAGAGTAACAATCCTTAGGATTCCCACAGTAGCCTAGAAAGTCAAAGCAGAACAATTTTCTGGGAAAAGAATTAAATAGAGAGAAACTTTCAATTACTGAAAATGTTTTCTTCATTCCTGACATGCTTATTTATAAGATTTGTAAATAAAATGGTATCAAAGAAACATGAATTTTTCCTAAAAGGCATCCTGGCAACCCCAAATACTGCCAGTGGTTTGAGCAAAAATACCATAAAGGGTAATGATGTGAGTGATAAGCAACTCTTAACAATCAAAGCCTCAAACAATACAATTTTGGAATTTCAAATGTTTAATTGAAAAAAGTACTTTAATTTGGCTAAAATATATTATGTAGACGCTCTAACTATTTGAAACACTGTTTAAGCATCTGTAGAGGTTACTTTTTGGTTTTATTTAGAGTGTCTTTCAGTGTATAAAAAAATCGAATTAACATTTTCAGATGATTACTTAAATCTTTGTTTATTTTCTTCAGTATTTAAAATAACAGCATATAAAAACTGAGCACTGTACTTTTGAAAGTAAAATAGCTGCAATTTAAATTACATAATAACTATGTTACATACAGTAGGCTGCTTAGAATTGTCCATGACTGAATACGCTCACTTAACATAAATGGTTGATTAAAATAGGATCCCACTCAAGAATTCTAGAACTCTGACCTGGAACTTCACAGAGCTGCAAATAAGCCAGCTGAGATTTGAATTAAATAGGGATACACAAAAATAACAGGAGTGATGCATGCATTAGACATGCTACTGCAGTGTTAGTCTTGCTGAGTTCTAAGTCCCGCTTGGTAGTTTTAAGTCCTACTGCAGTTTTTCGTCCTGCTATAGTTTTCATTCTCTTCAAGCACTTTACTGGTGTAGATTTGGATCAACTGACATTGATATGACAATCAGTCACCCATGCCTATCTCTCCCTGAATGCTTGCCTAGCTCCATCACAATGGTGACAGCTTGCTGGACGGACGCAGTTTTTAGTTTTATAAGAACTCTCAGAAAGTCCAAGTTGGTTAAGAAAAACACGCAAAGAGAAGTCCTCACTCTCTCCCTAAGCATTTGCAACCACCTTCTCGCCCCCACCCCTCTCCTGTTAGCTGCTTATTTAGTGCCACAGTTGCACTCCTTCAGACAAAAAGCTCCGTACAGCACTAAGAGCAAATCGGCTCACCCTCTCCGAGAGTCAGCTACCCAAGTAAATGTCCTAGCCACTGAAGAGAAGAATTAATTATTTAGTTGAGGTAAAATGCCACCAAATTCCTGATACATTTTCCCAGGAGGAGAACAATTTAGCCCTTTTTATGATAATACAGCGTAACTCCAATGTCCTTCTTGCAAAGTTAATGGATATAGCATGCCTTCACTGACACTGCAAGTCATTTTCTCTGTCCTTTTTTTAATAAACCTTGAAGAATACAGATTTTTTAGATCCCAGGACAGAACTCTTCTAATCTGTGGTGACATTCTTCCCAAGGATCAGTAAAAATGTGAGCAGATGCACAATCGATTTTGCTCTCCCGTACATTAATGGATTTTCAATAGTATTCTGCAAAACAATTAACAGCTTCTTTATTCCAAATAAAAATTAGCATTTTAGCTTCAAGATTGCCACACTACTAAACTAAAAGTAATACCCTCCCACTCTGAATGCAGAAACTTATTTTCACTTTTGTTCAGTGCCTGAAGTCGAGAAACAATGTTTGACACAGTAACGACTGCTTCTTTGTTTACAACTTTAATGTGGATTAAAGTGTTTTAAGAAGAATATTTAAATTAATGATCCTGCTACAGTGATTTGACACAAATTATTACATTCTAGTTATTTTAGAGTTAGAGTCATAGCAAAAAGGAAAACCTTTTCTTTTGATGCAAGACCTGCTCCCACAAGAAGCAGATTGTCAGTGCATCTCTAATTGTATTTGCTCCAATGTTGGAGTGAAAACGCCACTTTCTCTAGAGGAGTGATGATCTATTCTACACATCTCCAGCATGCTGAGTTCACTATAACACATCTATTGATGAGAGCTGTTTGCTCTCATCCTTTGTCCTTTCATATGCAGTTATTTTTTTTCCCCTGATCTTATACAAGAGATTACTGTTGCCTTCTCTGACAATTACAAGCTTTGTCATCAGATATAAAGTTCTGCTATTTTTAAGACACTAAATAAATTGAGCCCACCATCCTACTAGAAAGTGTATGATCTTTTATTTGGGATTACATTTCCAGGATTTATTTGTCCTATCTTTGAGTCCCAACTCAATTGCCTAGAACAAAATTTGATGGTCCATGGCAACAGGGCTGTAAAAACCCACTCTTCTGAATAGCAGTGACAAGTGGAAAATGGTTTATAACCACTTTGTCATCCAACTCAATAATAGCTTTTATGAAAAATAATTATGTTTTGCAGCAAAAGTAGCTTCCTCTCTTTCTAGGGTAAAAATGCAATTTTCCAATTATGAACTTAATAACCAACTGTAAACCAGTAAGGCTGTATTCCCAAGCCTAAAGAAAATTCTATCTGGCTGCACACAGGAGCAGAATGAAAATTAACTTTCTTTTTTAACTTCGGATTCTTTTCTTCAGCCATATGCCCAAACCAAACTAGCAATAAGTATGTGACTCTCACTCTACCAGTGGAAAAAAAAAAAACCAAACAGAAAGGCTTATCATGAGTAGTAGCAATGACTCATTGGAAAAAGATAACTCAGGATAACCCAGATAACCCTGGGGAACTGTGTGAAAGACTTTAAAAATCCCTTTTTAAAGCAACAGCAGGCAGGCTGCAAAAGAAGCAAGCGATCTAATCCTAGCATTCAGCCTCACAAGCTCCAAAATACTTTGGACAGCCTGTTCCTTCCAGCTGCTAGAGGCAAGTGGAGCTTCAAATTCATAAGATACTTGGTATTCAAAGACTGATACAGAAGGCAAAAAACCCTTTTGCAAAAATCTAAGCGGTAAGGAAGGAAAATCTTTAACTGTGCAGTTCCCTAAAATTTCTTTTTGGTACAGGTAATGCATTATCTTTCAGTAATTTTAAGGAGCGGGCTAGTTATTAGCATACATTAAGTTCTTTCTTGCAACAACTGAATTCACTGTTCTAACACTGACTTGTTTTTTTTCTAATTCATCCTTGCTGGTAAAGCAGTTTATTTTTTTCTCCGGAGCAGGTGATATTCATGGGCATATGGAGCAAAACATCTACCAGCAAGCAGAGGACCTAAGGAATCGATCTTTGCGTCCCATACATCACTTTATGAAGTAAAGTCCTTTCCGAGAACATGTTCTTTCTTCTGCCTTACCAATAACAACCCCCCCATTAAAACACATCGGACTATCTGAACCCCCCCTTCAGTATAGCTTCCTGTGCTAAACTGAATAACTCTGATGTGGCAAAAATACCACACAGATACTAGCTGAGGAGACCGTAAACAGTCAGGGCTATTCAAGTCTACCCTGAACAAGGAAAAAAAATGGAAATACATATTTAGGTTTAGCATCGCATAAGGCTGTGTGAAATACGTGTCTGTAAAAGGTTTGTTTGAATCAATACTGTTATTTCTGTGGGGTATTTTTTGTTCTGTTTTCGTTTTTGTAAATCTGGAGACTCAGTTTGATCCACAAACCAATTTAATTAGGCCTTAAGACATGAAATAACAAATGAGAATTGTAAATAACACATTTTCAAATAAATACATACAAGTATACCCCATAGGGCTCCCAGAACATCAGACTGGTAACAATTTTATCTATCATAACAGCGACACAGAACACTTTCTGTCACACGCAAGGAAAGTAATCTGTAAAACGATGTCATTCAAAAGCAGTTTCAAAACACCTCAATGATCTGCAAGGCAGCCCCAGAGGTACTAGACTTACAAAGGATGGCTGTGAAATGAAAAAAATCACAATAACAAAACCACAACAAGAATAAAAAAAAAATTTATGTACATTTTTATAATCTGCTGCCTTTCTGGGCAATTGCTACTTAAATATACACTGTCATAAATTACATGACTGCCAGATGCCAACGTCTACTGCAATGTTAGTAACATTCTGCTTAAACATTTGTTTGTTCTCAGAAGCATTTCCTCTTCGTACCTGACATATTCATCAACTTACTATCTTTCCCACCTCCCTCCCCCTCAAATATGCAGAAATACTGGAGATCTATCAACACTTTTGATGGTTCTTACTGCATCTTATTGAAATGACAATATTTTTGAACTGCTCAAATGCTACTTTGATTTCTCTGAATGTATGTTATTGCTGACTCTCTTCCACCTCTGCTATAGCGATCAATCCTCATCTATTTTACAGGTCTCCAATAGCACTTTCCTGTATAATTATATTCAAAATAATATCTCTTTGCTTGCTTACACCATCTAAATGAAATTCTCTGTCATACACATAATGAAGTGCACACAGTTGTCACTGCCTGAGATGCTTCCATTATAAACTCAGCAAAGCAGCAGGAACATTGCAGCAGTTGTAATATCTGCAGCTGAGTAATCACCACCATCATTTGGAGTGAGAAGTTTGGTATTCTGGGAAAAAAAATAGATTTCTATAAAGTAATTCACATATTTCATTATGATTTTATTATTTATGATCACTTTTAATAATTTCCTCATCTAACTTCTAATCAATGATTTTATTCTGTTTTAGCAATGATCACAGACTCATAGAATGCTCTGAATTGGAAGGGACCTCAAAGATCATCTAGTTCCAACCCCTCTGCCATGGGCAGGGACACCTCCCACTGGACCGGGTTGCTTGGAGCCCCATCCAACCTCTCCTTGAAGAGGTGGACATGAACCTCTACGAATCTGAAGATATGTCAGACCATTGAAACACAGATAAGGATTTTTCCAAGCTGCAGTCAACTGCATCATTCCCTCTTCTGCAAAGCTCACTTGTGCAGCACCTCTTACCACAGTCTGAGACAGAAACAAAAAATACCAGACAGGGCACTAAAGACTCCACTAATTAGAGATTAACTTACTCTTCCAATTAAGAATTAAGCAATGTGAAAGACTCTATATAAAAATTTTCCACCAAATTTGAAAATTTTTTTCTGATGAAGAAATGATTGTTTAAATAAACACAGCTCAGTCTATTGTATCAGCTGTGGGATGTCAGTCATCTAAGACTGGTAATCTGGAAGATGTCATGAGGAGAGGAGGAAGAGAGAAGGTAATACTCTTCCAATCCGCTTTCAATATAAGAAATGTAGAAAATAAACTGGCAGGGCTTTAGGCTCAGTTGGAAAAGCAGGAGTTGAAACAGTCTAGCAGCAACTTGTAAAATCAAGTCTTGGTGCTCTGCAGCTTCACATCTATATTCATAAAGTAAACTCAATCATCACTGATAACAATTACAGCTTCAACAGAGATGGGAGAAATGGAAAACCCTGAACCGCCTAGGTAAAAACCCCCCAACTTCTACATAATATCAATACAAGCAAAAAGCAGCTTTGGAATATGAAGAAACACAAAGTCTTACATGCAAGACACAAAAATGTAGACTGAACATTCAGAATAACAACAAAATTTGATTTGGGAAAAAAGACTCAATAATGTGCCACAAAAAACCAGCTGGACACGGGCATCTTACACAACAGTAGTCAAAACCTAAAAAGCTTACTGTAGAACAAGAACACTCCAGGAACTGAAATTATTTTGCTTTCAAATAGGAAGTTATGGAGAAATACAAAGCAAGGAAAGTTAATCAAAAACACAATGTAGCAACAGCAGAATCAGTGTTTACGTACACTTAAAAAACCCCCAAAACCAACCCAGACTGCAATTTACCCGAGGGATAGCTGTGACAAATAGTCAAGGACTGTGCTTGTCACCTTCATTAATTTGTTTCAATCAAAAGTCAGTCTTTTCCAGAAGACATGCTTCAGTTCAAACGAGAATGAACTCGGAAAATCTTAATGTCATGCGATAGGCAGAAGGTCACACTTGATGATCACAGTTGTCCCTTCTGACCTATTGATCTATGAATGAATGTTACATTAACATCTTTGAAGCCCGCATTTTATTTATTAATACTGTGAGTATTCTGCCTGAAATAAAACTAAAGCAATGTGTCATAATATGGCATTTGACTTGAAAAGGACAAAGCAGAAAACCCAACTATCATTACTTTGTCACATACACAAATGCTTCAAATCGTAGCTACAAAATATTTTCATTATTTTTTCTGCTTAAGTCATTGAGTCCCAAATGATTTATTGGTCTTTGAATCCTAAAGAAATATCTATATTTAAGATACACTCCCGTTAACTACCAAAGGAGAATCTGAAGATCATCAGTATTTGGCACTGGTGAAAACAGAAAATTTGGTAAAGCACAATCTAAAAGAGATCTGAGATTGTGTGAACGATGTGTAAGTTTCACTTCTCTTTGCATTAGTACTAGAAATAATGATAATTTTTATGGTACATTTTTTAGTTTCAAGATTAATACAGCTTATAAAAGAAGTTCAATATTACTCCCTGATGTATTACTATTCTGCCAGTGTACAGCTGCCAACAGTAGTTAAATCTGATTAAAGCCCCCTGCTGAGTTAATCAATCTGATAATGTCAGACATTATTAAGGAAGCATACATGATACGGTCACACTGTCTATTATCAGTGGCATGTACACCAGTGCCTTTGTCTTCACAGAGCACTGAAGCTACTTAAAACAGATAAGCATAAAAAGGATAAAAGGCATTATAAACTTTCAGTCTCAAGCATTTGTATGCTAATTCCTGCTAAAATACAGCTATTTAATACAAGATACCTTTATTTATTTTAGGGGTTTGGGGAATAACCAAAGACCTGAAAATTTTAGAGCAATGAAGTGCAGCTTAGGAACACTTTACCTCATTCTGAACAATGCAAACACATTTCTATGTAAGCCAGTCTTTTTGTATTAGAATAAATTCATTTTACAGAAGCTGTTGTCTCAGTTTGAGCTATATTCATGCACAAAAAACACAGGTCTTCCAAACACTACATACTACTCGACCTACTCAGAAGTCAGCAGACATTACTTCAATGCTGTCATTACACTAATACACCCTAATGCTGAAATCATTTGCGTTTCAAAGGGAGCTGCTTCTAGTCTGTTTACATTATATTAAAAAGCAAAGTCGTATCTATTTACATTGAGCTGCACTTAGTCTTTGGATTTCAGCACGATCAGCAAAAGTATCTATCATTAGCTCTAATGCTAATCAGCTCCTCAGCAGACGAAGGTGTAGCACCTGACCCAGCACAGTCCCTTTGCAAAGCACGTGAAACACTGCAGAGGACAGAAGGACACCCCATGTTCTTTCAGAACAACACAGAGCACACATGCGGGGGCCTGGGGGAAAATAAGGGCAAAAGAAATCTGCCCAAGGAAACACAAATTCCAACTCTAAGGAATCAGTAACTATATTCAGCATAAAAGATAGGGTGAGATAAACTCCTCTCCTAGGACTGGTGGAAAAGCAATTCCTATAGTGGCTTAGGATCCAAGAAAAGTTGGAGAGTGATCCCAATTCTACCTACAGATGATTTCCTAGGTACCCAGTGCCAGAGTCCCAGATGAAAACATGTAATGAAATCTATTTGGCTGTTCCTGACTTGGTTCAGCACTGTAACATCAGTGACATACGGCTATCTCTTGTATTGACATCCCCTATCAATCAAATGTTCATTCCAGAATGAAATAATCAGTAGCTTGCAGGACACCTACACCTGAGAATCATAAATGTAGGCCAGATCTACATCTTCTAGCCAAGAAACAGACTGCCTAAATTGTTATTTGTCTTAGTGGTGTTTATTTTTACGGGGGTTTTTTTGGTGGGGGGGCAGGGGATGGACAGACACAGACTATTATGTCACAGACTTGAAGACCAAGTATATATATAGTTTTGTAGAAGTTCTAGATAGTATCTTTCGACCCCTCTAGAAGTAGAAATTCTTTAAACTGTTATGTAATGTACATGCAGTAGTATGTGTATTTGGTCAATCCAGGTTCCCCAAAATTTAAAGCAAGAGCTTGTCTAGGAACAAGCTCTCAGTTTTTATCCAGGGCAACATAGTCTCTCCAGACCAGTCTGAAACATATCCATATGTTTATAAATAACAGGCATTTCCCATAACTGCAGATCACAAAAATAGAATTTAGCAGCATAACATTTCTTTTTCCACTACTTTTTCTTTTACAAGGTTTTTGTGTCCCATGTTTGTTTCCTAATATTAATTTCTATTTTTTTCCCATTTAATAATCAAAGGGGAAAAAAGCCAAAATGCTGCTTAACTGATAGATAAACTCTAGTTCAAGAACTGAGATGAAACAGGTATTTCCAGTTACAAGTGTCAGAGAAAGACTAAAGCATAAGATTTTTCAAAGACTGCAACTTATGTTCAATCAAGGGCATCTAATCCTTTACATACTGTCTTTTAAAAGAAAAGGCAGATTTAGCCAAAGTTAGTTCTTTGAAGAATAGTAAAAATGTTTTCAAAACTTGCTACAATTTTAAAAGAAACAGAAGTGAACCAGTTTTTTAGTTTTACAGAGAATCTTATTTTTCTCCCCTGCCCTCACAACTCCCCAAACCTCCAAACTGGAGATCAACTGGTAAAAACAGGAAGCAAAAAGACAGTGCCAGTAAGCAACAGTTTATTATGGGTTTGTGCCTTAGGGCCGAGTTCCCTTGGGGATTCTCTAATGTCTAATATGAGTTGTATTTGCATATTAATATTCCCACAGGGCAAAAGAATCGTCTTTATTAGTCATCTGATTTTCAGGAACTTCACAAGAATTCAGTGTCTCTGAAACCTCTTTCCCTCTATCGGCCTTGGCTGAAATTCGGCCACTGAGGGTAGGGGACAGGAGAAGGTAGGGGATTGAGAAGGAAGAAGCAGCAGACAGGATTGACAGGCACATGCAGGCAAACTGCATGTCACAAGTTGCATGTCACAGTGGCATGTCACAAGAACACTTACTTAAAACCACATCATCTGAGTTAGACAACAAAAATTCACACCTCTACACAGACCAAAAGTAGGTAAAGAAATCTAGAATTGAGAAAACTCCTAAGTCTAACACCAGTAAAATTGTCCCACTCACAACAGAGAGACTTAAATAGCAAGCATAAATTCCAATTTCCTTAATAATAATAAGCACCTTACTCTCTCTTCTTCCTTCTCCAGAATGCACCAACCACTACAATATAATACAGTTTTGTTTTGATTCTCTACTCTACCTTTAAATGTGGTCTCTGCTAACGTCATACAGCTGTATGACTTGGAAGGTGAATATTAATTTAACGTACCTGACAGCTAAATTATCAACAACTGTAGGTTTGCACATATGCTCAGACACAGGGGAAGTATGCTATTAACTCCAGTCAAGCTTTTAGGAAAGTATGAAAATCGTGACAGAGGGCACTTTTATCTCCTTGGCTACAGCATACTAAAAGGTATGTCATTCATCTGTTGATCCAGAAAAGATACTGCACTGTCTTCTTGTCAAAGACAGTCAAAAAGATAGCTGAAGAACTTACAGAGTGATCACGGTTCTGCAGGAATTAATATCCTCCCATCCTTGTTGACCAAAGAAATCTTGAATCTTGCCTGACTCAGGCACTCCACTGACAGTCAACTGCTTTACCAAAAGCCAGCCCCGAGACTACAGCCCCTCACAAAAGCACACCTTTTCTCAAAATTACTGCCTGCACAACAACAACTCTATCAGATCTCTGAAGGCTGAAGTTCAAAGACAAACTCCGTAGCACCGAAAGAACGCCAGTCAGCTCACTGTCCTCCCACAGCACCTGGTATTTGGCAGCCTGAGGCACAAAGCAAGACAGAAAGTACCATGAAAATTGCCTGCTCTAGCACTTTCCAAAACGGCAGATCCCTTAATATCGGAGCTACTTCCAAAACTCAGTTCCCTCTTAATATTAAATGCGTCCCTAAATGGGAACTTCTGCCTATCCAAAGGAAGTCGAGAAGCGTGTTTTGACCCTTTGTGTTGCTTGTGAGCTTATTCACTAGAGAATCTGTTGGAAGAAATTGGCTCTCTTGTTTTCCAGACGATCTGCTGAATATGTGATGAAAGGGAACATGTTGCCCCCTGGCCACTGGCACACGAAAGGAATGGCTGCAAGGATTACAAGTGGGCTCTGGGCCATATGGTGTGTAGGCTTATTGTAGGAATTTAGCATTTTTTAGACTCCTACTTTCCTGTCAAATTGGTTGAAATTAGCCACCGAGCTTCCTCTCTGAAGACTTCGGAAGCAACATGGTGATTGTATAATTTTTTGCCATTGAAAAACCAGATTAAAAAATTACATAAAAATAACATGAAAACTATGTATCCACTCATCATAAAGAAGAAGTAGCAGCTATAGGAGATGCTTTCATAAACTGGGATATTTATTGGAAGCTGTAGCTTTAATAAATGTGAACTGAGCATTACAGAAATGAGCACATATTACAGCATGCAAGCTTACTGCTATGAAGGTTTAAAATAGAGTTCAGAAGCTAAACCAGTTTAAGCCACACAGTAGTACTCCATTATCCTTCCAGAGAATGGTAGAGTACATATGACTGTCATACAAAAACATAATCTTATTTGCTATTTAGCTGTTTCTAGAAACCCAATATTACGTTAGGACGTCTGCAAATATTACAAATGCTGGTTTGTGAATGAAACAATACATCAAGTAAAATAATGTAGTATTGAAGTCTATACCTGATGAAAGGCTTCTAGCCTCCAGACAGTCATATCAGAAATGAATTTATTTTAAATGTATAATGACTGTATCTACTCAATATGTTCATGTTTTATTGATACTCAGTCTGGAGAGGATATAAATTGTAAATCAGGATTGTAGACAAAGCTGAATGAGCATTGATAGGTGTGTAGGGGGGCATTAAACAGGGCACAGTTCCTCATCCACTGATGCAAACAGCACATGCTTGGCATTTCACTTCAGCTGAAAAAGTTTCATGTAGCAATCAACAATATTATCCATTCATCTGCACTACTGTTCTGAATTCTTTTAATGGACCTTCAACTGTCTACCAAAATACCCTCCCACACTGTTCCCCATCAAAAGATGAAGTTCAACCACAGACCCTAAAATCAAGCTTGTTTTGGCTTTAACAGGGGTTTTGCAATATGCCCTAGTACTCTGCATCACTCACAGTGAAGGGAGGTAATCAAGCCATCAATTCATTCAGACTACAAAAAGGTATGTACTGGCTGTGCACTAACCTTCTGGCCTCTACTGGAACACACACGGGCACAAGTTCAAAGCTATGAAAAGGAATCATTTCTGGAGCATGCTATGGCCTTATACAATCATTTAAGACCAACTTGGCAACTGAAGATTTCTTGATTAATGTATGATGTGTAACAACTGCAGCATGTATGCACTTGTTGCAGGCAGCTTATAGATGCCAGGCATAAAGATTAC
>VZTA01005793.1:0-45723 GCA_013398855.1 Mohoua ochrocephala | reverse complement strand
AGCATTTGCAGTACAGGTATTTTGTATGTCAGTTATACCAGCTGAAAAGATGAGGTAAATTCTTTACAAGAAGCCCCTGCACATTGATTTTGGTATTAATGAAAAGTCACTTAAATGTGGTAAAAAACCAAACCAAACCAAAACCTTACTGTAACGAAGTTTTTTCCTCTTTTGTTTATGTTCAGTATTTGTCTGCTGTGAGAAAACTGAGTTACATTATTAAAAATATTTTGAATCTATTAATTATTTCTAAAATTACACAGGTGATTACATGGACAAAGCCATTTTCCCAATTAAACAGATTTGTAAGTTTGCTTATTCTTACATTTTAAAGAGCATCTAGAACATCCTGAAATAAAAGGTGAAGATGGGATGAGTTGCCTAGTCTGCAGATGAGTATTTTTCACATCCTTGAAAGACCCATGAGATTCTCTCACTCTTTGGAATTGAGTTGCATATAATTGACAATATTCATTGTTACAGATCTCCAGAAGCATGAAGCATATGCATTGCAATTCATACTTTTTGTACAAATTTCAATGTTTCCCTGGTTTTAGTGTCTCAAGTTATAATGTAGAGATAACCTTTAAAGAAGTTATTGAGAAAAAGCTCTCTTGGTCATTAATTTAATTAGTGTGCTTCTGTGAGTTGAAACATATTTTGTTCTAAAGTTCCTATTGTGAATGTTTTAATTGTTCAACTGTGTTGAAAGGCATTTGGTGTTTTAAGGGATTGAGAGGAAACTAATGAAACAACAGTGAGACTGAAGGAACAGAAGTTTTAATTAGCACTTTTATTCCCATATTTCAGTATGTTCTGTCATGTTGTTCAATGTGACACTTTACCGAAAACTAGAATATCTTTGTTGAGTAAAATGTGAATGTTCATTTTCATGCACCACCTCGTGGCTTTCAACCTTCTGAATAAACTGTGCACTGACTGGAGGACATTTATCTTTATACATGCAGCATTTGCCATTACCACTATTAAGCTTCACTTGCAGTTTGGCAGTGAGCCCATGGAGCAGCAGTTAATAAAATAACTTTTTTTTCAGTGTCACAATCCTAGATACATTTTCCCTCACAGTGAATAAAAAAGAATCAACATTTAGTAACTCATAATAACATCCATAATTGTATTCTTAGTTTTATGTGACGTACCTGCTGCTTACTTTCCAGTTATTGCAAGTAGACTCCAGTTGTACTATTCTTCTAAATGTAGTACCCTCATAGGTGTTAAATAAGTATACTTACAAGTCTGTTTATTCACAGAATGAGGTTGTTCCACTTTAGTGAAGTGTTAGATGGCTGATCATATATTTTCATACCTATTTCAGAGCTCAGCAGCATGAGTTCTTGTGAACATTTTATACCCATCCCTCAAAGTTGGTTCCTCATTGACATCCCATTCATGTCCTTATGTTTAGTATCTGCATTTTCTAAAGCTATCTATGCTCTTTAAAGTGCTATTCCATAAGTTCACAGAGTATTATGGATTCCTGAGCTACAAGAAAAATGAAGGGAAGGCTCAGGATTCAATTAATTTAAATCTCATTAACTTAAAAAAAAATCTTACTGGAGTAAAGATAATAATTATATACGAACAATTCATTTGGAAGATGGTGGGCAATATAGTGACAGGCCTTTCTAGTTGTTTTGTCTGTTTAACATGTAGAGTGATGTTAGAAGATAATACAATTTAGAGTGAATCTGTCACTGGAACAATACCTAACATTTTGGAAAATGAGCTAGAGCTCCTATAGTGTAGATCACAATCATCATGTCTCGAGCAAAAAAAGGCATTGGTCTCTCATGTGAAGATTCATCATGTTTGACTCAAGAATGCTCAGATTATAGATGAATCACAATATAAAACATAAGAACATATGTTAAGCTGAAATCTAACAGACTCTTAAATATTTCAGAGAAACCTATAACCATGAATAGTTTCTGTCATTTATATTTACTATCTCATTCCTTCTGCTCCATTACTTTGAGATACAGCCCTATAATAGATATTCTGGAAAACAGAGCTTTAAGAATCCAGCACGAGCTACTTGCATGGGCTTATTACATTTTTTCAGTGGCTCATTCCTTACCAGACTAATGATCCCAGATTCAGACGTATCAGCTATGCCTAAACCACAGAAAGCAGGGCTAACTCTCCGGGGGGTACTACTTTGCATGCGCCTCTATGGCTGCTCTGCTCACGGTCACGCTGGAGTGGTTTCAGTCTCTGTCAAATTGGTGTGCTCTGAAATGGTGCCCAGGCATGATTTCAATGGGGGCTGTCCCCAGATGGCAACATGGATTAGCCCTATGTCTGCTGTAGGAGAGGAGGGTGTGTTGTGACCATATGAAGACAAGCTCAATTTCACTATTTGGCTTTATAGGCAGAGAACAGTTGCTGGTCTGTTGTACTCAGTAGAATAATTTGCAGCCTTAGTGGGGACAGGTTGATAAATTCCTTTGAGCAATACGTTTTGCAATTTATCTTTTTTGTCCCACAATAGGTTTTAATCTATTTGAAAAGATAAGTCCCTGTCCATTCCATCCTCCTCGTGTTAAAAAAGAGGTCCACCGTTTAGAGAAGATGGTTTGCTTGCTTCTCTGTTCTCACTGTTTTCAAGGACGGCATATCTGTAACCTCTCTGGGCTACCTGTTCCAATAATTCACCACCCTCATCATAAAAATATCTTCCTTACATCTGATCTGAATCTACCATCTTCTATTTTAAAGCCATTACCCTTCGTCCTGTCACCACAGGTCCTGCTAATAGAATTCATCTTTCTTACAGGGCCCCTTTAAACACTGAAAGGCCACAATAAGGTCTCCCCAGAGGCTTCTCGTCTCCTCCCCTCTGCCCTGACAGACAGGCCTAGGCTGTATGCAAAGACAGAAAGACCTGCTTCTTCCCTTCCAGCGTGAACAGCCACTCACAGAGCTTTACAGTTGAGGTAAAAAAAGCAGGGACGTGTTGGAAGCTCTTTGAAAGAATCTTCTACTTGGAGATCTCCATTCAGCTAAGACCTTGCACTGCAGAACTATTGAAATGCTCATCACCATTGGTATTCAAGAAAGAAGTGTCCGTAACCTGTTAAAACATTTCTTTGCAAAATCTGATATGGATAATTTTATGTATGTTCTTGCCATGGATGCACAAATGTAAACTTCCTACCCTTAGAGATTTGATCAAAGGAAATGTTCTTAGGTAAAACTCAATTTCTTTTTTTATTGTTTTAACTGATTCGCATGGGTTATCGGTAGTGTCAGCGCCCAAGGAAAACAAACATAGCAGAAAACTCATGGGCAGAGGGCCTTGAGGAAAAAGTAGTAAAATGTTGATAATTATTGGACAGCAACAACTAAGGAATATTATGAGATAAAACTTCAGAGAGGAGAAGCAAATTAGCACAGAAAGAGGCAAGTTAGAGAAATCTGATTATATATATTGCCTGAAGAATATATAGGCTTGAGAGATGTCAGGATAAAAAACAACTTTTAGAAATAAATACAACAATGTCTGGGCAATAGAAACCATAGCATATAAAGTAAATTTGATGTAGGAAAGTTCTTGAATTTAATTTGCCCACTTGGATGAACAACTGATGAAATCTGAGAGAAAAAAAATAGCCAAATTAAAATGTGCTATGGAAAGAAGCAAAACTAAAGCAACTTCAAGAAGTGAAACAGAACCCTTAACTTGATAGTAGTTATCTATTGGGAATCACATCAATTGGGAATTGATGCCAGCATTTCTGAAATAAAGATGTTCAGTAGTAGGTGTGAATGAAAAAGCCAATCTCTAATCCAGATTTACGCACTTGCGTATTAGCAAATCAACTCATGAAAAGGGCTATCAGTTTAAACATAAATAGATTATGCTAAGATTTAAAATATACTGCCTTGACTTCCACTGGAAATCCACCAACAAAGTATTTAGTGAATGGAGACATTCTTAACATTTTCAAGAATTTTTTTTTGTATTAGAAAAACTGCCTTCATATGTCTAACATTTCTCTCCTGAACAGTGCGTATGAATAACACTGTAAAAATAAAAGGTTTAAAATGCCTGACTGTGGTGAGGTGATTCTGATAGGATGTATTTAGCTGCATGAACCACAAGCGCATCCAAGACCCAGGTGCACACTCTACATACCGACCCTTGTCAAGATGGGAACTGAACACACATATTCTTCTCTATGATATAGAGAAATAAAACTGATAGCCTGCTAGGGGCAGGTTCCCAAGCATGGACTCCTGGGAATGTTAGAGATTTATGTGCCTTGTCTGAATAACATTTTAAAAATAGCTATTTGAGCATAATATGTAGGTTCCCTAGTCTTTGGTAGCAGTAACATCCAAAACTCTAGTACCTTAAAGGCCACTTTATTAAAAAGTACTTGGGAACTCACTTCAAAATGAAGAAAAAACAGATTGAGAATTCTTCAGCAGTAGGATCATCATGTGCCAGTCTGTGTATTCTCTTTTCAGTGACCCAAGTCACTTAAGAATTTTTAAGTGACCCAGGTCAGGTCTTGTCTAACAAAGAGATTTCTTTCATAACCTTCAAAACGACAGAAGAATTTTGCTTTCCCTAATATTTCTACTTTTACTTTGAAGTGTCTTAAGTTTTCTTGTTACTTTTTCCCCTATCAAATCGGTTTTAGAGTTCATGGACTTTCAAGACTGTTATCATGTAGACACAATGACCCCAGAAATTTAGGAAGAATTTTCCAGTATTCTTATCTCAGTTCAATGAATCTGTTTGCAAAACCGGCCGTACTGTGTAGTTCACCTATGCAAGGAGCCATATTATTTGTAAGACTAAAAATTTATTTCAGTGTGAAGTATGACCATTAATTTTTACCGGTTACCTTACAGGAGGTGATTTTAACAGGTCAGGAGTTTGGAAAACCAAAATGCAACAGAAGAAATCATTATCTTTTCACAGACACACTGCAGGCTGAAGATGTTCTTTGAGTAAATTATTCATTGTGATTTTTTCGTTCAGCTCTAATTAATGTTTTCTGCTAGCAGGATATGTTTGCTACATTATAAAGTCACATTATTACACAAAATTGTACTTTCAGTTGTAGTTAGATTTGATAAAAGTTTTGGTTTATTGGATTTACACTCTCATAGAAGTTTATTTTTCTTTGGTTTTCACAGTAAAGTGTTTTAGTTTAATTGCAGTGGAAGAAAGCCAAATGTTTAGGAAGCTATTTTTTCTTCCTACTGTTGCTTATGGCTCATATTAAAAAATGATGACTGTATAATGTGTTACATATCTAACAGCTGTTCCATTTTATTCTTCATATAGAGCTACATAGCTGTTTAATTGAAGTATGGAAGGGGATGCAACCTCCTTTTGTGGTTTTGGTGATAACTTGCCATTAGTACAGCAATATGAAGCAAGGTTTATTTATCCACATGTCCAAAGTTGTAGCTTCCATGTGAACTAGCATAAGAAAAGTGCTAGAAAATAGTAAACATTACATCTACATGATACTTTTTCAAATATTAATCTATTTCTTTCCTTCTATTGGCTGTTGTTGTTAGGCTAGTGATAAAGATGTTCAAAAACTGGTGTCATGGGCTTTAGTTTCTGAGTGCAGTATTTACCAACTTCAATAAATAGCTGTTTTAATTAGTAGCTTCTTGAAATGAAAGCTGTTTCTCCATGTTGCCAGCATAAGGAAATAAAAACATACATAAAAATTACCCCAAGAAAATTACAGAGAAGGGTGATTTCTGAGTACTGTTAGAAGAAGAGTAAAATTCTCTGTGGTGACTAGATGAAACATATAGCCTACTTGGGGTTTTTTTGCAGAGGAACCAGTTCCAGAGAATGAAAGGAGATACTGCTGTATCTTAATGAGGTAATAATACTCAGTGATTATTCTCATTATACTAGATTAGTATTTAACTATTCTCAGAAAATTTCTGTCTTGCGTAAGCACACATGTATACTCTCTCCTTCTTTGCAAGAAAGCGGTGTGTGGCCTAGTTCTGGTCCATCAATCTGTTTTGTGCAACTGAATCTAAAAAGAAAAACCTTCAAAAAGCAACACATCTGCCTACTGAGCTGCTGAAGGATTCATCTTCAAATAGAATCTTTAAATGTTTTTTACAGTTGCCAAGAAAGTTGTATCCTGTTGATTCTCCTGTTCAGTTGTTTACTTTGTGGTAGGCTGCAACAAGCTAAATCGCTTTTTGGTCAATGAGGTAAAGCCAATTTTCAAACATGGAAAAGTACTTACTTGCATAAATATTCAAAAGTGGGAAATGTTGATTAAAGATAAGTTTGGTAACCTACTCCATTAACTCCTCTTGGAAACTGTGATGCTAACATCCCTTTTGCCTTTCTTTGAAGACCTTTCAGTTAGAGTTCAGTTAGCGACTTCAATACTCAGGCTCTGCTGTTTTTGCTGTTAAATTAGGCAGTGCATGAAGTCAGTATATTTTGAAATCAAAGTATATTCTAGCCACCTAACTTATTAGATATAGTGGCATTTGAGTGATACATTTTTTTCTTTGTTGTAAAAAATGTCACACGAATCTAGAATACGAAATCAACAAGATATTTAAGATAAAATGTTCAAATATAATTAGAAAATAAATTCAGTTTCATAGAGTCATAGAATTGTTAGGGTTTGAAGGGGCCTTAAAATCATTTCGTTCCAACCCCCATCCCCTCATGGGCAGGGATGCCACTCACTAGATCAGGTTACTCAGGGCTCCATCCAACACTGCCTTGAACACTTCCAAGGATGGGGCACCTACAGCCTCTCTGGACAAACTGTTCTGGTGCTTCACCACCCTCTGAGTAAAGAATTCCTACTAAAATATAAAAAGGCATGAAATCTGATCTCCAGTGTGCAGGTCCAGTGATGGTTACTGATGTGGGGTAGAAATTTGAGTTTAAAGCAATTCAATTTGGAATATATTGTTATATTATATTAAATATTATACCATATCTAAAAGACTCCTCCTAATTATATACTGCCATTCAAACTGTATACTAGTTTATGCACTAGTTTTCTGTAAATTAATACTGTTCCTCCTAAAACTGTTTCTATTTTATTCTTATCATATGACACAACCAAAAAAGTACACACACACACATCCCTTCCATGTGTGTCTGGCTATTTTGTCTATACATAACTAATAAATATCCCTAAGTAAAAGCACCCTTAATTAAAATCAAGGTTTTAAAACTAATTCCACTATAAGATTGATAGTTGTTGCAGCTACGTTTACGCTAAAAGAATTATTTGAAATTACAGAAATCAAAACTTGCCTCTTAACAGTAGTCTTAAAGAAAGCATATCAGTGTTCAAACTCTAAATAACATTAACTTATTCAATTACTTAAAGCCTGATTCAAAGCTTACCTGAAAAATTTGTTAAAAGTCTCAGTTAATTCACTTTGGATTCATATTTGGGGTTTTTTTTTTGGTTTTGGGTTTTTTTGTTTGGGTTGTTTTCTTTTAATTGGTGGGGTTTTTTTTGTTGGGGGATTTTTGGGGTTTTTTTAATGAAGGAAGTTGAACATAATTTCAGTTGTCACAGTTGCAGTTTTAATTTTTTTAGGTGAGTACATTTTAAGTCAGCTCGAAATCTGAACTCTCAAGTGTAGCATCATGTGTTCAGAATTATCTTGCTCATGAATCTTATTAAAATATAAGATATTTAAATATTTGTGTGTTGTGTGATAGAACTTGTATTTTCTCCTTCCTTGAGGTGTTGTGCCACAAATAATTTTGTTGTAATTAAATACATGGGCTTATATGTTTTTGAAAAAAATATTGATCTATATTGTTTATATATAATGATAATTATGTAGAAACATGGAAAAAATAATTAGAATTATTAAAAGTATATTCTTTATGCGATTGTGTCAAATGTAAAACATTTAAAATTGCACCGTGTATAAAAAGAAAAATTTGCACAGCCTTTTGGAAAGATCTATGATGAGTAAATAAAGCTTACTTAGTGTTTTAAAGCTGCATCAGAATTATCTTGCTGTTAAGTAGCTAGTGTGTCGGTCATTGACTGCTAGAATTATTAGAATTTAGTTAGATACTAAATTTGTAATTAAAACTGTTTCAATATTAGTACTCTGTGCTTTCAGTAGTCACATGCACATTTAAATAAGCATTTGTAAATGCATCTTCTATATTAACTGCATCTGAAAAGTGTCTCTATATTTTTTTAGCTACTAGTTTTTAAAAGAACAATGTGCCTGTCCAGAGAATGACAGAGTCCTGGGGATATCTTGAAAATCATTAATATTTTTTGCAATTGAAGCAGTTTTTTCTCATCTCCAAATACCTGTTTTTCTGACTCCAGAGCTGAACTGCATTAGTCAAGACAGATAGAAGCCAGATAGTCACCGGCTTTATTTATATAATGATACCCTTTTTTTCAGCTGTAACTGCTGGTCAGATTGCTCCGCTCTGCCAAGAGCCATTTCTCTTCTCAGAGCTTGAAAATCAACCCCTTTGATTTTCAAGTAGTCCCATTTCCCAGTTCCAAAGTGATAGGAACATAGAAACATGTAGGAACAGCCATGATTAAAAGTTTATTTTTCAGGTGGGCTTGCTAGCATTGGGTCTGCCTTTAGGAAAACAGCTGCAGGACTCAGATGAGAGTTGGTTTGTGCCCCACTGGCCCAGAGCACAGGTGAAATTAGTATGACAGCTTCCACATAACTGTACATCAAGGTTTTTTCTCTTTTCCCATATCTGGTTGTAAATCTTTCTCCTCGTTTCAGTGATTTTTTCAAGTCCACAGCATCTACTGTCTCCCACTGAATTTGTGCAGATAACGCAACACATTTTTAGAAATAATATTTACCAATTTGACACGAACGTACAATGGACAAGGAAAATGTGACAACTGTTAAAGTTTGAAAACCACAATTTTTTCTCACTTCTGATTAGAGAGTCCCTAGTGAAAAAGTTGCACAAAGTAAATACTGACTTTCTAACAGCTCTGTGCTAAAATCAATGCGTAGGCACTGCAGGCACTGACTGGTTAATTGCAGTTATCATCCACTGACACATCTTGTGGTGTACGGAATTCTGAAATATTTTTGTTGGGTTTATACACAATCTTTTTGATCCAAGAAACTTAAAGCAGACATGGTGTACCTCCTTTTTCTTCCCAAAAATTTTTCCTCTCATTCAGAAGTCAAAGGTATTTAGAAAATCATTGTTACTCTGGATGCCTGGATAGATTGAAGTGATGAGGTAATCAATCTTTGTGTATTTTTTCCCTAATACCCAAGAAGAAGTATCATAACTGTTTTCTTGAGTTATGACGGTAACTGTGACAGCATCTCAATTGCATCACAGGTAGTAATTATCCTGAGATTTTATTATTTTTAGCCACTTATCTTCTATATTAAAAATTTTAAGTAGGCAATTGCAACTGTATGCTGGCACCTCGTTTTCTTTTGCCTTTTATTTTCTTTTCCTTTTTTTCCCCCTTTATATAATTTCAAAGCTTCTTTCACTGCAGCATCTTAAAGCAATTCATTTTTTTGACACAAACCTGCATTATTGGAAGGTCACATTTTGAATTTTGGAGAGATTTTTCTGGCCTTTAAATGTAATCTCCTATATTAAGGAAAGATCATGGCATATGGTACTGCATGATTTTTCTTTTTCACTTCATTATCAGTTAGTTTTCTGAATTTCAGAGGACTATATCAGGTTCTGATGGCCCCAATTTAATATTTATCACAGCAGTAAAGGTGCATTGAAGTTCCTGACACATGAGAAGAATTTATTCATAACTGATTTCTGCTCTAATGAAAATGTTATCTGGTATTAGTATCCTTATATTTTGGGTTTAAGGAGTCTAAAAATGCTTCTTGTGTGTTCTCCAAAACCAAAATGAGACAAACTAAGTCAGTGGTTTTCTACACTTGTGCAAAATTTCCTCAGTTCTTCATCACAGAGGAACACTTGCCCTTTAATTCTGTAATTACACTTGAGTATTTAAATTTTCAGTACAGAGGCATTTACTGGACCAAAACTGTGTTCTGACTTACACCTGAAGAAATGCAGTATCTCTGCTCATTTTAACCAATGCCAGCTTTCTCTCAGTAAAAGAGCAGTCTACAGAGGGATAAGACCTTTTTTCTGCCTTGCCTCTTTCACCTCCCAATATGAAAATGCGGTGTCTGTAGAGGCTATGGGGAATTATGACAGAAGTCTTTGTAAATAACACAATCTCCATTTTAATAACTCCTTGAAGCAGGGCCTGCCTGTTCTCCCACGCAAGGCACTCTCTTTTTGGATTTATTTTGTATGTCCCACTCGTCTGAAGCTAAACTAACTTCAGATTTTAGTTCGTGATTTTTGGGAAACTGGAAGGATAACAATAGTTGTAATACTCAGACCTGATTTTAAACTGTGTAGGAAGGTTGTGGTCAGAAAGAAAGAGTCAAGGGGAATGAAATTTGATGGCTCTGAAAAAACAAAGGGAAGGAGGAAATAAGGAGGAAATTCTTCTATGGCTATTATAGGTAATTTAATCAAACCTAGAAAAAAGATAAAACTGCTTCTCAAATATTAAGGTGTAAAATGCACAATTAAAACGTATTTAAGGTGCTGTATCTCAAGAGAAAGAGTCTGGACATCTTAATATCTAATAAAAATAACATTTTCTTTTTTAAACATTTTGTTATGAATTTCTAAAAAATATGTACACCATTCTTCTGTAAGCAGGACATAGCAGACTGTCAAAGGACTAGAGGGATCTTCATCTGATTGCATTTAGAGACAGCAGAAAGAGGAAGGCATTACTAGTAATATTTAAATGTATATGCTCAAATCCACAAAGGATTTAGGACGGATGCAGGCACCTAGTTTAAATATCAGACACAGTCCTCAAAACCACAAAGTCTTAGGCATCTAAGTGATGAAGGCACTTGAAATTTTGCCAGTGAATTACTACTAGTACAGACAATTTGCTTCCAAATCTTTTCCTATTTAGTGGCACTGAGTGGCTTAATACATCCTGACCATTTGCCTTCAGCTGGAAACATCTGCTTAGGCATTTCACACAGACCAATCCAGAAAGTGTATTCAGAGTGAGAGAAGCAATGTGCATACCTCCTTTTACTAAAAACAGCAAGTGGTGCTGCTTTCGCCTGCAGAATATCTGCTGCAACCTATACAATGTATACTAATGGACATTTAAAACCAGAAATAGTTCTTGTCTGCTGGTTTTTGGTGTTCAGATGTGCTCTTGTCTGGACATTTTTAAACATTTTTTTTTTATTCTTAAAATTACTCTCAAGTGGCTCACAGAAAAATTGAACTCCAACTAATGTTAATTAGTCTAACAATATAAAAAACCTTTTTACTGTAAATATTTGCTATCATATGCTTTTTAGTCACAAGAAAAAAACAACTAATTTAGCTCCAGGACAGCTGCCTAGAAGCAGTACACTCTGATGGCCCACGTGCAAAATTATGAAGTGATATGAGGATGGTTGAGATACATGCATGGATGTTATTCATCTGAGATCTCGTCAAGCACAAAATGAGTTTACAGCATGAATGATCACTCTGACTCTGAATTACTGTTATTTATTGCAATATTCTTTTATAAGATTTTGTGGAGTTCAAAAGAACATATAGCCCTTTAGAAAGGGCATGGAAATGGAGAGTGATTTGTTATATAAGTGCAGGCCTTTACAACAGAATGAACAATTTTTTTAGTTGTGTTTCGACCTATGTGATTGGAGCTTATGAGACTATATAGCTTTTCTAACTTTCCTGATAGGTTAAGAAGCAGTTTTTCACATAATTATTATCAAAATGTTTCTACCTAAATATTATATTGCTACAGAAAATTGTTGTCATTTAGATGGATTTTGGAAATGGTCATAGCCTATGCAGGTTGTCTCTAGAGCTTGTTATACACCTTTTGTACTCTGTTGATTTATTCCATCAGATGATTCCCCAGAATGTCTTCCAGTTAAAATTCCAAGAGCAGGGATGCTCCAGAGCATGCCTTTATCTACTGTGAACATTTCTGTCAGTTTGATATACAAAGCTACAGGTGTACTCACTAAAAAATCCCATGCACTTTGTAAATTGTTGCTCTACTTTTGGCTGATGAAGAGCATTATTTGGAGGGCAGATGTTGCTGGTAATTTCACTGTGATTTTGCAGAACTAATCTAATCAAACTTACTATTCTAAAGTTGAAACAACTTTTAAATGTGAAATTAGAGCAATATCATCAGGAATTTCTGGTCATTTTCACATTCTTCTTCTTCTACTGCATTTTATCAAATTATGTCAAAGTTTTCTGCTTACTAACATTGGGAAAATCCCAGCTTCCTCCTCCCAATTGAATCTTGAAGCAAATAGGATACAATCAAAACTGAGACGAGTTCTCATGCTATTTTAAACTAGGAAAAACTTAGTTATCACAGATGAATAACATTTTTCTAATTGCTTCCTTAGATATTTTAATTGGTTCCTATAATTTTTCGAAAATATGATTAAATATTTAGATGCTGACTTAGCTTGCTTCAGTTTTAGTGTTTCTTTATTAAGAGAAACACTATAAGTGCAGCTTTACCAGCCACGACAGTTTTGCTACAGTGCCTTAGTGGTTTTAGTATTGAGTGTCCTTGTTACAGTCCAAAGTCATAACACATAAACGTATAAAATTACATAGTTCATTAAGATAGCTGATTCCAACAGTGGAAATTTTAATTGTATGTGTCTAAAGTACTCTGAAATTCTTTGAAATATTGTATCATGTTAGAAAGGAAAAGAAGCAAGTGAAAAAATTGCATTGGTCTTTGTACATTTGTTTCATGTGCTATATATGAAAAATGTGTTTTGAGGTTTTGCAAAGAAATAATGGCATGACAAATAATTATACTCATTCTATTTTAAAAATCACATTCATTTCCACAGATGTGTCTGTCAAGATACATTTACGTTTTTCCTCTCCTCTGAATTTCTCTTTCAAACTCTTCCATTCCACAGATCTGAACAGTTACGGTCGTTTCCTTTTTCCCTGATGTTGCAAGCAAAGATGCTATTGCAGTTGTTATATGAATAATATCTCTTTGTGGTCACTCTCAATGGTCATTTGCTGCTCATGAGACAATGCTGCCACTCAGCAATGAACTGTTCGAGCAACGTAGGACTTGGGAGAACAAATGAATCAAGTATAAGAGGTGGGTAACAAACTAAAAATAACCAGCCTAAGAACGATTCCCCAGATCCATCTGAATAATTACAGTCTTCCAGAGCAATATAACCATTGGCTAGAAATATTTTTTATAATAATTATGTGAAGGACTTTCTATTAACCTGTCAGGAAAGTTAGGAAAGCTATGTATTTCTGCTTACTACCACAATGATTTCAGAAATTAGCAATAGCCTGTGCAGTAGCATATGTCCATCTTGTTACCTGGGTGCGCAGCTGCTGATTTATATGAAGGACTGTGTCTTAATAAACCCTGAAATTAAATGTGAAAAGTGTGTTTTACCTAGAAAATCAAAGGCTTGGTTCAGTATGAATTCTGGGTCAAGACTGACATGTTGACACCTGAGTTTGCTGTACATTGAACATACAATTAGCAGTAGCTCTTCTCTTAAATGCTAATAAAATTTACAGATTAACTGCTTACTAGTTATTTTTCTTAAAAAATATGTGTTCTGGATTGCAGGGGTAAAATATCAGAGATGAGTAGCAACCTGGGCTTTGTCTGATTTTGAGAAAAAAAAAAAATCATCTTGCCCTTTCAATGGTTACGACTTTTACTCTGTCTTAACCTCGGTGTCTAAAAGCAGAGGCACCCAGTTACTATTTATAATTTCATTATTTGGAATTTGGAATTTGAAAACAACTAGTTTGGAGAATTCTGCACAGCTCATATTTGGTTTTTACTGCTTCTCTGGGTATACTGCTGTTCTCTTTTTGATATGTAATTTATACCACATCACATCAGTAGTATTTTCATAAACATAGAAACTGTACAAACTACAGTTTTGTTTGCTTTTAATAAAGAAATCTGTCATCTTATTGTAGTGAGAACTCAATATGAAAGGGGAAGTTAGATTTTTGTGGATAGAATTAGTGTTTTCTTTGTTGATATTTATCAAGCCAAGATTTAACTTTAATGGTATTCACTTCATGTTTTTAAACATTTCTATGTGGGTAGAAAGAGATACTTGAACAGAAACATTCTTTCTTTCATTGTGAGAAAGCTATTGCAATAAACCTTCAGCTGGCACCAGTAAAGGTTTTCTAATACTCATACTCCCTCCCCATTACTGTATATTTTATCATTGAACTTCAGACCATTTAAATAGTGGTGATATCTTTGCTGTTTCTAGAATTACTCAAATAGTGGAATTTTGCTAGAAAATACTAACACTGGGATCTCAATCATCACTGAGAAGGAAAAAATAGGTTTTTTCTATTGTTTGATGAACTCACATATTTTCATTGAGTTTGGGATGTTTTTGCAACATTTGAGCATGGTATTTTGGATTTATTTTAATGTATCAGAAATTTAAACCAATACAGAATAATTGCAAACTTAATAAAATTTCCAATTATTCTGTTCATACACAGAAGATAAAAAATAATATGGATAATATGGTTGAAATAATAACAATGAAGTTGTAAGTAATTGCAATTCAATTTCTTAAATTTTAATACTGCATTTCTTTTTTTAAAATTTATATTTGGAACACAGTTATTAAAGTGATCTGAAGTGTCCAACTGTAAAATGAAGTTTGTCTGTGTATTCGGACTCAGATATGTATACGGTGACTGTTCAGGGTTGCAAGGAGGCTAATTCCTCTGTTTAACATAAGACATGTTAACGTGACAATTTTTCAAGCATTCATGAGGATGTAATCACTAACAAGACATGAACTCTCATGCCCATGTAAAAAGAAATCAGCAAATCAGTTTTGGGGAAAGCCATTTCTAAAGAGGAGTGAAATGTTTCCAACAAATCTGAATTTTTATTCTAAAAGTGTTAAAATAGGATTTTTACCTAAATTTTCCGAACGGAATGATTTAATTTTCTTGGTCATGGATATACTGTATTAAGGAGAGGCAACTAAAATAACTTTTTAAATTACTTTAAAGTTTGAATACATGCAGATACTGAAATATAAAATTTATTCCAACAACAGTACAAGGATAGATAGCGTAATATAGAGTAAAATAGAGTTTTGAAAGGGAAAACAAATCTGTCAGCCCAGGTCTCCAGGAGCTGTCTTTCTTCTTTATTTTACTATGTAAGGTATAAAAAAGTAGCATTAAAAATTTTTTTTGTATTTTTGGTTTTTTATTCAGCAAGAGGTTCTTGTCATTTCCCTCAGAAAAGTAATATTGCTGCCTTAATAGAACTTGGGATGTGTTTGAAATAGCCAGTTCAACTTTCTTTATTGTTATTCAACATCATAACAACACTATTTCTTGTTACACTCTCTTGCATTCTTTAAAATAACAATTTTGTCTTTTGGGTTTTCATCCTTCAAATGCTTATCGATTTCTTGTTTCACTCCAGGCATTAGACAAGCCAGAGATGTGTAATTTTCTAGAATTGTCACGGTTGTCTCTGAAGTCCCTACAGTTTACAAATGTTTATCTGGAAGATAGTTTCTTGAACTGAATCCCATATTTCAAGCATTACTCCACCGGAGATGCCCAGAGACAAGCGCTGCCTATTTACTTTCTCTCGAGATCTCTGCATATTCAGCCCTAAATTGGAAAGAATTGGCTTTCTTTTTCTGTCATCTCACATTGAAAACTTACAGTTCATTATCACATGAACAAATTCTTTCCATTTCTGAGGCTGTCCATCAGGGAGGTCTCTCGATCACACGGAGAATTTATTCTTCACATGGCTGCCTCTTCTTACCCTTTCAGCTCTCTGTTTCCAAAGTTGCATCTCAACATTTCAAACACAAAATACGTCAAGAAATAACAATTGTCAGGAATCCCAGTACTCTGCATCACATATTGTCATACTGTAGCCATCATATGTACTCATTCACGTAGCACATTGTGAATAGCCTTGAACAAAAACATGTTTTGGGAAAAACTCTGAGCTATGTGCTAGAGTGTCGCTGACCGCTTGACTGCCCGGTGGCCAAGCAGGCGACCTCGCTCCAAGTGTCCCGGCGGCGAGACAGGGAGAAGCACCAGAGTTCTGAGGCAGCTCCTGCTGGAGCTCTCTGCCTGCAGGCTCGCAGTGGAGCTGGCAGCAGCCGATGGATACAGCAGCGAATGGCAGAGGCGAAGGAGGAAAGAGGGACTCTTTGTTGCAGTATCCAGGTGTTTATTCCCTACCCCAGGGGGTTAGGAAGCGAGGATGGGGAGCAACAAAAGAGCAACTCAGGTAGGGGTTTTAAACTCCGGGAAAAAGGGGAGGAACGGAGGGAAGGTCCAATAGGGAAATAGGAAGGGATGACAGGTATCCAATAACATTAGAGTTAAGGAGGGACTAATACAAACCATCCAACAGAAGACACAGAACAATAGAACTTTCGAGAACTTAACTGAATAAACATGAGNGGGAGGAGACAAACTCATAATTGGGGATTCGGGGGTGTGGCGTGGTCTTCGGAGCCTCCTGCAGGCTCTCCTGACCCACTGTTGTGTGCTGGAAAGTCCACCCATCCAACCTCATGGAGGTGGAACCCAAAGGTGGACTGAGCCACCGCCATACTAGAGAAGGAGATATTGAGCGCCATGGAGCTGACTCACTAAACCTGGAAATTTGCCTTGCTAATCTGCAAGGTAGGTAAAATTGCTTTCTGATTTCTTCAGACTGTGAAACTGGGAAAATGCATCCATTACAGAAACATAACATGATCTACTACATGAGTTTCTCTCTCACAGGTTCTTCAGCAAGCTAAAGTGGATAAGTAAAGACAACATATTTCATCATTTCAGCTACTGGGTTTATCACAAGTTAGAAAGGATCCATAAGTTCCAAAAGCATGCAAGAAGAAAGCAGGGATGGAAGCAGGATTGTGCATGTATTAAGGAAGAGCACAGGTGTTTTGCAGGTCTGAGTTTCTGTAAAGCAACAGAAACGTAAACTTAACAGCAAACACCCACAAAGCACTTAGGAGCCTTTCACAGAAGTTTTAATAAATTGCAGGACTAAAAGAGAGTCTGCCCTGGTTCGATTTCTTGTGATGTATAGTTTAACTGTGCAGCTTACTGAGCACAGCCTAAACCCAGAGAAGTAGTTTGTAGCTGCAGTTGTGACACAGAATGAAATTACGATAGAAAAGTGGTGATTTTCTGGGAAACTGAATTTAATAAATAAAATGTATGAACCCAGATATCTCCTGTGCAAAAAGATACTCTTTATGTATTGACAGTCCTGGGGAGTACAGATACAATTATCCTAAATACCAGAGATTTTACAGACTTTACTGCCTTTAATGGTCCCAGTTGAAAAGAAATGCCAAGCAGAGTTTCAGACCTATCTGAAAACACCAAAAAAACAATGTGTTATTTTCTACTCACATGCTTAACAAACTAATAGCACCTAACCTGGTGCACCTTAAATATATCTATTACATGACATGTCTACTGAAGTTTTTCAAACTTCATATTTCACTGTGTCTATTTAACATGGAGAAATTTTATTTACATATGTCATTTTGGAAGCTAAAGGCAGATGTTTTTGTCAGTGGCCTCAATAAAAGGGCTAGTTTTGACATGTTAAAGTTTTTCTTAGATTTTAACTTACGTGAAACAATACCTAAGGTGACAAGATACAGCTTTATTTTGAGATGTTTACAAGATTTTATCATGTTGCATAGCACAATGCAAAGGCATTTTGTGACCAAGCAAAGATGAGAACTTAAACATAGATTTTTGTTCAATTTGGAAAGAAGATGTCACCTATTGACTGGAACGCTGGATGTGGGATGTCAATACTAAGGGTCTAGTGTAAGACTCTCCCATGGACTTCAGGTGAAATTTTCTCTGTGCTTTGTGTTTCATCAGTTTCAAAATGAATGTAGGTAATAACCACATGTAAAAGTAATGGTGAGACTTAATGCATATTTAATTAAATGTTTCCCCAGACAAATAAGAATTTCACGTTTGTCTGGATTTGAATTAGTTTTGGGTTAGAATGCATAGCTTAACAAATATGTGCAAAAGCTCTGAATGAATTGCCACTTGAAATAAGGACAAAATAAAGATGACTCTTAAATTGCTTATTGTAAGATCCTGTACTCTCAAGAATATGGTTGTAACTTTTATCCAAAGAAAATATCAGTCCTCTTGACAAATATGTACAAACAAATCTGAATTTCTATTTCCTTACATGTTAATGAGAAAGATTAATTTAATACACATGAGGAGTTGAGCAGCTCTGTGCTTATCTCAGGACTCACGGAAGCTTTTTCACATTATGCAGTTGGTGATCTGGCAGCTTTTGTGATTGGTAGATCCCTTGCAAAAGCAACTGAAAGGTAGATAGAAAGGTTTTAACACCCTTCTGACAAATAAACAGCTGACAGCATCCCTTGATGGTGTTGTTTGTGACATCGTTTCGCCAAACACTGTCTCATTTACTTGAAAATGTCAGCAGCTGGAACAGGGAACAAGATGGTGACTAAAAATTCTGAATTAATTGCAGCCATTAATTTTAATTGGGATTCAAAATGTTCCAATTTGGTGTACATTTAAATTACTAATTGAGTTTCACTCTGTGTATACCTCATATGAGGCAATTACTGATATTTCTCTCTGAGATAAATACCTCAAAAGCAAACTGAAGGAAGATTGTGATTTCCATCAAACTGTATGCATTTAAATTTGGCATTCTCTTTATTAGTCACATCTTAGTAAGATTCTGTAAGGACTGGAGAGATTTTTTTAAAAAACCCAATTGTTTTAATAAAATACACACCTTGATGGAGAAAAAAAAAATTACTTTTAGTTTTCAGTACACTATACCACAATGCTTAGATTTTTAGGATTTTTGGGTTTGGTTTGTCCATTAGTTCATTTTTTGGTAAGATGGTGTTGCAGAAAGGGATGTCTCCTAAGCTGCCTGAAATCACATTAGTATTTTTCACCATTTTGGAAAAGTCAGCCATCCAACCATGGAGAATTCTCTGTTATCTAGATGATTACTCCACACACTTTGAACAAAATAGGATGTTGTTAAAAAGGAATTGTTTGTGAACTGGTTGAATTAGGCCCAGAAATAATAAAATACTTACTGATAAAAATACTTACATAATAAGTAAAGCAAAATAATTCAATAAAAATAATAAATAATAGAAATAAATAAATAAAAATAGCAAGGATTGACACTATCTAAAGACTCTAGAGGCCTTAGTAACATGTTTGTCCAAAAACTGTTCATGTATAAGTAATAATACAATTTACCACTGTAAGCAGCTCATTAGATCATGCTGTTGTCTCAGTAATACGAAGAAATGGATCACCATCTGAAAAGAACCAAGAGTGAAAAGATTCATGTCAAAATATACAAGGTTATCTGTAGATAGTGAGTAGAGATAGAAAACTAAAAAGTCTTCCTTTCAGATCCTAGTAATCTAGTAGTAAAATCAAAATAACCATCAGATGTTCTGTATGACACAGCACATCACGTAACTTGCATATGGGATTTTTAATTTATAGTAATATATGTTAGTCAATCAGTTAGTCCTTCTCTTCAGATGACCACCTACTCATTTTACTATATTGAAAACAATTTCTTTTCTTTTTATTTAAAAATTCTATTTTTTCCTAGGACCTCAGCTAAAAAAAAAGGGGACTCAAGTCATGCTAAATATCCAGGAAAGTTAACAATAAAAGTTATTTGCTAGAGGGCAGCTTACTTCAGATTTTTGGGGTTTTTTTTGCTTAAAAAGCAAGAATGCACTCTGTATCTACTCTCAAGTTTCCTATTCATTTTTTTCTCTTTATTTCTAAATTTCCTAGAAAGAAGGTTGCAAAAAACTTACAGCTTATCTTCTAATTCTAAGGTACTTAGATCTAGCAACATATTTTTGTTGTGCTGGTTTTGGCTTGGGTGGAGTCAGTTTCCTTCACAGTCGCTCTTATGGGGCCATGTTTTGTGCTGAAGAGAGCATTGATAACGCAGGGATGTTTCTGTTACTGCTGAGCACTGTTTGCACAGTGTCGAGGCCTTTTTGGCTCCTCACGGAATCCCATCAGCCAGGAGGCTGGGACTGCAGGGGAGCTGGGAGAGGACACAGCCAGGACAACTGACCCCAGCTGACCAAAGGCATGTTCCAGACCGTATGGCACTATGCTCGGCCTACAAAGGTAGGGGGAGAAGGAGGAAGGGAGGGCAAGTTTGGAGTGACAATGTTTGCCTTCTCAAGTCACCATTTTGTGTGATGGAGCCCTGCTCTCCTGGGAATGGAGGAACGCTTCCCTGCCCATGGGAATCGGTGAATGGATTCCTTGTTTTGTTTTGCTTGTGCGTGGGTTTTTCTTTCCCTATTAAACTATCTTTATCTCAACCCATGAGTCTTCCCACTTTTACTCTTTTGATTCTCTCCCCATCTCACTGAAGGGGACAGTGAACGAGCGGTCACGTGGGGTTTTGTTACTTACTGGAGTTAAACCGCTACAAACATTTAACACAGACTTGTGCAGTTATGTTAATCTGTTTATTTCATTCCATTTTTTTTATTTTTAATTATTTTTAATGAAGTTGTGATTATTTAATTCTGCACTGGGAGTTAATGTTCCTTATTTTTCATACCGTAAGTTTGCCCAACCAGTTAGGAATATCATTGTCAACAGCTGAATTCATCTAAGAGCTTGATATGCAAATTATGAATAAGAGCATACTATTATGTTTAGCTTCAATTAAAAAAATAATATATTCTTTCCTTTCCATCTTAGGGTGGAAGTACAAAAATATAGATATATAGTAAGTGGGAAATGGCAGCCCAGCTCTATCCCTGATAAATAGAACAAGTTTTTTAAGAAACTGTGAGACTAATACTGTAGGCATTAAGGAGTATATATGTATATGCCATTACCAATAGCATAGAAGATTTTGTGATTGCAGGGGAAAAGCTGATTTCTCTTTGCTTGCAACATAGATTGATAATTTTTGTTTGTTTGTTTGCTTGTGGTTTTAATAAAGGCAATAAATGTGGGAGTAAAAGTGTGATGGTGGCATAATGCTGAAATTTTAGGAATTTACATATTACTGGACATCTAATGAATAAGAGTAAAAGAAATGCAGGAAAGATTAATTCTGTTGTGAGAATGCAAAGTGTCCAGAGAAGCAGAGACAGCATTTGCTGATCCTAAAAGACAAGAAATGTAACCAGCTTACTTCTCTGTGAAGTTGAGCGGGTAATGACAGAATCAAATATAACAACCCTGTCGTGCTGCTGTGGGAGATGAACCATGTGCTTCAGGCAAAACTAATACAAGAAGAAGGGTAGGTTTGGCGAGGCAGAAGAGATCACAAATCTCTCCCTCAAACTGCTGTGTCATTAAAAAAAACCCCACGCAAGTGAACCTGAATTTCAAAGAAGAAAAATCGAGGAAATACAAGCATCGAATTAGAACATATACATGAATATCACAACCTAAACACCAAATGTTGCATTCATAATATCTCAAACCACAAGTGAATAAATATTTTTCATTTTATGATTGTGATTTGTATAATTTTGATTTTTGTCTTCTCCACAGATTGTAAGGCTCAGCTTGTTATTATAATTATTATCATTGTCATTATCATTAGTCAGTCCTTTTCTGATGGGCACCGAATAACAAAGCACTTTTTCTAAGGATGACATTAAATTATGAGTGAATCAATATTTTATAAACGATATTTTGCACATTAGGACCCACCTAAGTGTCTTCCATAATTCTATATTTTATAGACATTTTTCTATCACCAAAATATTATATAAATTTCTCTTTTCAGTGGATAATTTTTGTTTATGGATTACCTTGGCTGAGCAGTCTCTTTCTTGGAACAGCTTCATTTCATTTATTCTGCAAAATTATAGCAGAATATTATAGCAAATTAGATATTATTATTAGAATGTGATAGCAGAATTATAGCAAATATTTCAAAATTAGTTGATTAAAATCTGGCAGAGATTCAATGATCTCTGCCTTTCATTTGATTTTTTTGCAGTAATCAGTTTTCTTGACCCCTCTATAGGATTTCCAACTTCCAAAATATTTTAAGACATTATAGAAATAATTTTTAATTTATGCAGTTTCCCTGTGCAGAATTCTGCCCGTGGGCCTAAAAGTCTATTTAACAGTATTTAACAAAAAAAAAAAAATTAACAAATAAAAAAGGAAAATTATAGTTTTCTTATTACAATTAGCAAAAGTTAGAGGCTGTAAATAAGGTTCTGCAATGATTTAGTTCAATGAATAAATATGAATAGTAAGAAAAATGACTAGAAATGTTAGAAAAATGAATAGAAATATGAATAAGTATGGAAATGCATAGTTTACAAAGTTTTCTCAACGGAAAGCAAAATTATCTTGTGACAAAAGGTATAGAAAAGTAGATAGAATTTCTCAGAATCTTTTTTCTTCTTAGAGCATCCCTGCTAAAGGAGATGCTCTTTAGTTAGAATATGTATAATTTTTGGTAAGTATGAAAAGGGGCATAACAGGACCCATAACAGTAACAAAACAGTTCAGGTAATTGCAGAAATTTTTTTTTTTCACAGAATACCTGTTCTTTGACAAAAACAGAAATTCCAAACTTCAGAAAATTCTGGGAAAAAAATGCATACTATGACAGTAATGAGTGGAGGTCACACTTGCACTCACGAATAGAAATTTCCATATTTGCCTGGAAAGGGATTTGGACAGAAGTGTGGTCTGGAACAAGAGGTTTCACAGAGCCTAGAGGTAGAGAAAGAAATGACTACGCTCATACCTACAGATGAACTATCCAAAACTGAAGTAATTGAAATATTTTAGTGAGTGTTTTCACCAAAAAGTGACAGATGTTTCAGCTTATAAAATTATTTTTGTCTTGAGTGAAAAATCCAACATAGAAAACTGGTAATTATTTCTCTCCTATACTCACCTGTACTAGAAATAAATTAAAAATAAATTAAATTAAAAATTTTATTGGAAACCAGAGGAAAATAATTTTATATGAATTAATACTTCATTGTAGCTGCAATAAGATATTCTGACACAATCATTATGTTAGATCTACTGCTGTTTATGAATTCAGAATAATGATGCAAGAATCAATAAAAAGTTTCTGAATAGATGCAGACCACATTAGGAAAAAAACAAACCAAAAGAATCCACTGAGTACAATCGAAACTTCTGCTTGTTACATATTGCATCTGATTTAGTTGCTGATTATAATAAATTCAAAATTACTTCTCAGTGATTTATACCTAAAAAGTTCATCAGAAGATAAATCTTCTAAGGACTTACAATGCCATAAGGTAAATTAGACCAAAATTATGGTATTGGTACTAATTAATTCAAACAGTGACAGTGATGACTGAGAATGGATTTTTTCATCATTCCCATTATAGAGTTCAATAAATTCCATTTCATTATTGTGTATAAAGCAGGCTTTTAAGGTTTAATGCTCAGCATTTTGAGGGTGCGTAAATGTTACTTTATTCAGTACTGCAACACCTGAACCAAGGCCTAGGGTTTAATTTTTGATCATGCGTAGCTACCTAATATTTTATGTTGTCATATCAGTTTGAAAAGAAAAAAGAGAAAGAAAAAAGAAAAGAAATGCAATTACTTTTGATCAAGAATTGCAGTGTTTTAAATCTTAATAAATCTGCACCCAGAACTCTTGATTTCTTTGATAATACAGTGGAAATGGGAAGTCATTAAGAACATTATGTCAGAATTCTTCCAAGCATTGATAGCTGGTATTGAGAAAAGCTATGGTCTCAATGATCCAAAAGATTATTGCTTCAAGTTTGTCACTGGCTGTGATGATCTTGAGAAAGACATTTAACTACTAAACCACTAAGACTTCATGTTGGCTTTTCTGGTTTACTTCACTGGATGCTGAGAACACTCTTGATTTATCTATGTGATCATTGAATGTGTTAACTAGAAATAGCATTTATTCTATTTTGTTTCAACACATATATCAAAAAGCAGTCAGAATTCATATGTAGATACTTCTACTTTTTATGGATGAAACCAAAATATTCTCTCCTGTGCACAAGAGGCCCGAGGAGATGTCCTGCTGAAGATGCGTAAAAAATTTATGCAGTACTTGGTTTGGTGCTTTCTTGTGTCTTGACAAGATTGTGCCTCCAGCAAAGCAAGGGCATGCCTCCTGGAGGAGGGGGCAGGAGGGGGGGGAAAGGCACACAAAATATGGAGATATTAATGTTTTAGTAGTAGGGTGTCGCTGTGGATTTTATGTCTGCTTTTGATAAATATCATATCAAGGGGCCAAAGTAAAGGGTAGAGTGCTTTTATTTACTCAGATAAATATTGGATAACTCATTATTAGACAAGTGATGGGCTATAAGAAGCCTTCTGGCAGGCCCAGCCCAGCCCGGATGCCACCGTAAGCACATCATAAAACATTGTCTGTTGCAAGTAACAGCAGAGTTACTGGGCCGCAAGGTTACGCGCTCATTTAGCTCTGCTGTGGAGAGCCCTGTTAGGAAGTTTTGCTTTCCATTTTCTTTGTTTTCCCGCTGATTTATCAACTGTCAGGTTGTCTGTCTTACTTTTCCTTAGTTCAGCCCTTTCCCTGAGACTTTGTCCCTCCCCTCTCCCAGCTATGGCATGCCTGTGCAAAGACGATCTTCTCAGTCTTTGAAACCTGCGGTTGGGATGGGAGACAAAGTTGGTTGAAGGAATGATGCCACTTCTGACATTTCCCTTGCCCACCCTCCAGGCGAGACAATTTTCTGCCAAAATTTGACAGAATAGTACTTTGTTCTTAATAGAGAAATCTACTTCACTTCCATAGAAAAAAAATCCCTAGGATTCATCTATGCATTACCTGGTCTTAATATCTCAAGCTTTAAGTTCCCTGATGGTCCCTTCCAACGCTCTGAGAATGTGCACAATTATTTACTTATTTTCTTACTTCCTTTGGTGGTTTTCTAGAGTTTTAATCAACATGTTGAGCAAGAGTTGTTGGATAACAGAATTAACTAATTTCACTGCAATTCATTATTTCTTTTTCCTAAGCTATGGAGAAAATATCACTATGTCATAAATTGAGAATTCAGTTCTAATTTTGATAATTATTTTCCTATAAGACATCTTTGACATCACTATTATTGATGGAATTTAAAAATAGACATGTGTAATTTTCATTGCAAGTGCACTCATTTTAGAAGTCAGCTCACAACAGATTCATGTATGAAAATATAGTGAGAAGCATAATAATTCATCATTATATTTCATAAATAACTGGCAGCAGGATGGAAAGGATGATAAAAATGCCAGCTGTTCCCAATTAAGCATTTCATATGGCTTGAATTTCTGTTGATTTATTTATTCGCTAATTCACTTTTTTCCTCAAAGTTTTGCAGTGGCAGGAGCTGTAGTCCAACATGAGGAGCAAGGTCTGATTCTGCAATTCAAGTTTTCATTTGAGGCTCTGAACCAGGTACACCAGTTCGTCTCATGATAGCTATCACCCTGATTAACTTTTAGTCCTCCAGCCAGGATCATACCTGAGGGTTTGGAATCCTTTCAAAGCGTAGAGATATATCTGAAGATTTGATATCCTATGGTCCTATTCCAAGAGGGTCACATTTTAGTGACTGCTGAACCTCAAACACTTCAGATAAGGTAATGCTGTAAGTCTATTTTTAATTAAGTAAACAATTTAAATTAGCTGTCTCTGCAAAAAATTAGTGAAATTCTTGAGAGTACTTTTTTATTTTGATATTTCTGGGGTTGTTTTTTGTTGTTTTTTTTTTTTTTTTTTTGGCTTGGGTTTTTTAAGATCAGTGGAGATATCTAATTATGTATAGAGTATAAAATTTAAAGTATTCCTAACTTACTTTTTAAGGGAGTTCAATGTAGAAGTCTTGTAGAACAGGCTAATTGCGCATCTCTTGGGACTGAAAAATAAATATGGGCATATCTTTGCAACTAAGGGAATGATCAAGGCGACCTATGATACTTGGTGGCAAAACACCCCCTTCCCCTTCCCCCCCAAAAAATATAAACATCAAACAGGAGAAGTTAAGAAGTACATAAAGGCATATAACAACAAGAACCGAGATTTTGTATTTTAAGATTTATTTTGCAATTTAGAAAAACAAATTTCATTTCAGAATACCGAAAAATTAATTCTGCAGTTTTGTATCGTGTCTGCAATCCATTCAAATTCTTCACACGGGAATTAAATGAAATAAAATTTTAAAATAATTCAAAAAATGCATTTCTGGTGTATGCATGTTATGTACCTATGCACACTCAAGATTAGTATAATGGTTATCAAGCGTTTTAAAAATGCTTGACATTAAGAGTACCTTCCATGGCCTCAACTGGTTTTAAAGCAAAAGGATTTTTGTAGTAATAATAACAGTTTCTTGACTAAGATTCTACAAGATTTTTATTTTGGATTAATACTAAATGTATGAGCATATGCCATTTACCAGTCAAGTTCCAGGCAGCTAATTAAACATTAGCTTTGTAATAGAATGTCATATGCTGTAACTCTGCAGAGTGTTCTACATTTCTCGTTATGTAAATCATTTGTTCCTGCCAGCAACACAATCAACTAACCAAGGCCCAGATTCTTATTTTCAGGCAATGTCCTGATGTGTTTGCATGTTTAACCATCAAGTTTTGAGCACAGCATATGGCAAGAAACTACTGCCAGTTTGAGTTTTTAACTGCTTAATTTATATATTTCAGTTTTCTATTCTTGATTATATTCATTTCCCTTCAGAAGCTTCATCAAGAATAAGAATCCTGTATGCTATCCAGAGATATATTGCATGCTTGGTGGATAATGCATTTGAATTGAAATCAGAAATGATTAAGTGCAGTTTTTCTGAATCCATTTCATCTCACCGTGTATCAAAGTGACTGAATTTTGCCTCCTTTTATAAAATACACTGAGGTCTATGAATAAAAACATTTTCCAAGATTTATAATGACAATTGTCATTCTTTGTTCTTAAGAGAGTAAGAAAGAGTGGAATGGATACAATGTAGTGATGAATGCAAAGTGTCCATACTCACACACTTGCTCACTGGCAGAAGAGAGACAGTTTTACCTTGCTCCTGGATTAATTTACAAGAAAGCACACTGTATTTCTCTTATATATAATACCTTCTCAGAGTATTTTTCTCAAGAGTTTTACTGTGCATCCTCCAGTAATACTTCTGAAAATAGGTATGTGTACCACTAGCTGATTACTTCCCAATAGAGAGGAAGATGGTTATTTAGAACGGTGTGGTTTATATTCAGATATGCAATTCCTGTCCTAGAGAGAAGTTTTACATACGGATGTTACACTGAAGTCTATGAGCATTGGAGGCACTCTGTGTCTTACGGAAAGTACTTCATATTTTGCAGTATTTGACCTTTGTGCTTTCCAGGATGTCTGTCTTCCTTCAGTGATATTTTCAAGGAGATGTAATATTCAGTCACATTTTCCAGTGTCTTTTTGTTGGGGAATTGCTTCCCCAGCAAGCACTGAACCAGCACATCTATTGCCCTACAGCTCTAGGTCTGCTCCTTGCACTGCCAAGTCAGGCCACAGATCCTCATAGCTCAGTGCGTTCTTTATAGCAGCAGAACGTATTAGCTTTTCCCAAATCCTTTTAGAATTCTGAACTCAGAATAGTATCAACTCCAGAAGATTTTTTGGGGTGGTGGGGAAGTCTCCAAGTATTTGATTTTTATTTAAGAAGTTGGTTTTCTCTGGAAGGGCATTTTTAACTTTCCTTGGCTAGCATAAGGTTTGGGAGCCCAGTCAATACAAAATCTCACATACGATGAAATAGCTCTTTATAATTGTCATGTCCAAGCACTTTTTCCAGTGCTTTTTAATCTTTAGCTTTTTAAATTTTTTTTTGCTTACTTACTATGTTCCTACTCCCAATTTAAGGTCTTAAGGTGACCTTTTTTCAGTAAATAGCTGATCCTTAAAACTCTTGAATGTAAACACAAAAAAAGACCAAATATCCTCCCTTGCCTCCTGAATGGGCAATTTCATTTGAAAGGGATGTTTATATAGAGGAGTGATACTGAACTGTAAATTTCAGGTTAAGTGGCCGTTTATTTTGTTTTTCCATCTACTTCTGTTCCTCCTTCCATTAACTATAAGGCAGCTGCACTTGTCACATATAATTTATAATTGCAGTTTTATTTGTTTTGTAGTGGCCTTGCTATGATGTACTCTCTTAGGAGTTTTCACTGCATTTCTCTGCAAACTGATTAGAAAATTATAAGGAATATGAAGGTGTAGGAATTTATTTTCTACTTAAAATTTCAGTTTGGAAATACAGATGATGTTTGTCATACTTTGCTAAGAAAATAGTCTAAAAGCTACTTTCAAACTCTTGTCCATATTTTTTGTCAACCAAAATGTACCAATAAAAATTATATTTTTATCCTTAATACATATACAGATTTAAGCTAAGCAAATACTAACACAAACATAGAAACAATCAATTTAAAGAAGAAATCTGACCCAAAAAATGTTTCTTCTAGTTGTATTGCTAAATTTCCAAGAAATTAAACCGTATTTTATACAAAGTGTATTCAAGTACCAATTAGTTCACTCCTAGACTGAAATAATGTTTATCAAAAAACTTTTTAGTTCAAGAAATTTTAATAGGCCATTTTTTATAAATAATGACACCTTAATGCATCAGCAGCTCATTGACTGCATTGTGATTATTTGTGGAAAAAGACATTCTAATACAAAGCTTCAGGCTGACCCAAAATTTCTCATCATAACAAAAGCTTTTATAGTCATTATAGAGTGTTAAGTTAGGCTGAGGGTTGGAGAAGAAATTCAGTCAATGACTAAGTGATAGACCATCAAGGAGTAATGAGATTAGATTGGAGGGCTTATCAAGCACCTCTTTTTAACTTCATTTTTTATTACAGTGGAGAGCCAGCTGTTTTGCTCTGATTCTCTCATGGTGTCACATGTTTTCTCTGATTCTGTTGCATTTCAAGCAAGGAGATCAGAAAGGACTTTTTGGACAGATGGTGATGTTGTGTCTGAGCTGTAATTCATATGCAATCTCTGTCCAGAATTACATTTGTGCCATATGCACTGACTTTTACATTCCCTTTGGAAATGGTTTTAAGAGCAGGAACAAGCAAGATCTCAAAATATGTCATTTCTCTTCCCCCTATGGTTATACTAAATGCACTTCTGCAAGGTGCTAATGGACAAGGTGTCTCAAACCTCACACCCCATCTCTGAAAGGGTGAGGCCAGCCTCAGCTGCTGAGGACAGGTCTCCTAGGATAACTAGTTGTGCAAAAAATGGAAATTAATTTATATTGAGAGATTAAGTTGAAATGAATTATTTAAATTTTAGTGAATATTTAGAGCCAGAAACACTACATCAGTTGTCTTCCAAAAATCTGTCCATCTAAAAAATAGAATTTAACTTACAGCAGGTCTTATAAGACCTCTTTCTTTACCTTTAAGTGACATGGAATGTGGTGGTTGTGCTTATAGTAACTCGTTATAAACAAAAATACAGGTGGGAAATAGGACAAATACTATTCACATAGTGCATGTGTAGTGCAGTTTACATCGAAAGAGTAAAGGGTAGGACTCTAATTTAACAGCAAAATCAACCATAGGTAGGACACAAAATTAATTATTATAGAGGTCAAAACAGGCTACAGAATGAATACAAGGCATTCATTAACTAGTGTAATCAGGAAGAAAGTTCCTTTGTGCAGATTATACCATATTTTACCTCTACAGATGATTTTTCAGTTTCCATGAAGCTTAACTGAAGAAGCAAAACTAGGCAGACAAGACTATCAGGTGAGACCTAACCTTAGTTATATTTTTAAAATAGCACCAGTTGTTTTAGAAGAAAGGTGTTATTTGCTAAATCTCTTAGAGTTTATGGGTCAAGTCCTTGACTCTTAAAACAGGATTAGGTAGTCCAATGCTGACAGTTTTACAGGTCATTCAAGGATTTCCCTCATACACGTAAGTTTCACATGTTAAAAATTAACTGCTCTGTTTTTCACCACCTTTTTCACAAATGTCTCTCATAGCAGAATTATAGCTACAGGATCTCAGAGAGAATTAGTCAGGGATAACCTGCTGGAATTATATTGCTACAAGAAAGATCTTATTCATTTTCCAGTCAGATAATTGTAATGTTATATTTTTCCTGTTAGGAGAGTTGAAATGATAGCCCCTTGAGTGTCTGCTTTGGAAGTCCTCAGTTTTATTCTGTTTTAGAGAAAAAAAGATAATGCATTGGAGGACGGACAACTTGATCAGTATCCGGCTGTTCCATATAATGCGACCTATTATCTGGTGGACCTAGACACAGAGAAGTGTTAAGTCTTTAGGCCTCCTGTAACGTGCCAACACACCTTAAGCTGCAGAAGATACCAAAGAGGTTGTGTCAGAATGTCAGCATTTTCTTGACAATTCATTCTGTGCGTTTGGAGGCGTTGTTGCAGACTTCCAGTACCAAAAGGAGACATAGAGGAAGGGCATGGAGTGATAGGACAAGGGGAAATGGCTTCAAACTGAAAGATGGTAGATTTAGATCGGACATTAAGAATAAATTAATTACTATGAAGGTGGTGAGGCACTGAAAGAGGCTGCCCAGAGAAGCTGTGGTTGCCCTGTCACTGGAAGTGCTAAAGGCCCGGCTGAATGGAGATCTGAGCAACTTGGTCTAGTAGAAGATGTCCCTGCCCCTGGCAGGGAAGTTGGGACTAGGTGATCTTCACAATTCCTCCCAACCTAAACCATTCTGGTTTTCAAAAAGAAGAAAATTTATATAGTATATAGAATAAGTATAGTAGTGTAGTGGGATATTAGATACTTGAGACAATGAGTGAAAGCTTCTAGAAGAAAAATAAATGTGAAAAGCATGAACAGATGAAGATAAAATAATGCTTTCCCTTCTTAAAAAAAAGAAAAAAAAATAAGCTGTTTTTGTCTTTTATTTCCCCCACACACGGATTTTAATTGCCTCTGAAAACAGCAGAGCAATATAAAGACAATGCCATTTCCTTTCTTTGAATATTGTAGGGTTGAAAAATGCTATTTTCAATGTCTTTTAGGATACTCTTTACCACTGCAAAACATAAAACAATTTCATTATCATGTGATAAAATATCAGGGCCATAAAATATCATCCTGGATTCATCTAATAAGATTTTTTTTTCTGATATTCAGATTAAATGTTTCTTTCAGGGTCTTTTTGAAGGGAAAATTTTCTGTATGCATAGCAGGTAAGAAAGAAATGAAATTCATATGAATAAATATGCTCTATGTATGTGATAGCAAAAATATTCCATGAAAACTGCCAGACATAGCCTATGCTATATTTTCTTTTCCTTGAGCACAGTGAGAAAGCTAAAACTTCTATGTGCTATACACTTTTTGGGTGGCAAGGACTTTCAAGAAATCAATGGGCAGTCTCTAAAAAGCACAAATGGTAAAGTTTTATCACATTTTTAATCCTATTACAGCAATTTTGTTTATTACCTTTTAATAATTATCAGGATCTCTAGGGGATGACATTATTTTCATTTGCAGTCACCTGCTTTTTGGGGGTTGCATATTTATCCCTGATTTCTTTTTCTTATTTGTTTGTGGGGTTTTTGCACTAAACTCAGCACTAAGGACCTTATCTCACCCTGGCCAGACTTATCGAGTCTGATTTTCTCTCTCATTGAGTTGATATGTTCGAACCGTTGCCAAGCCAACTTGATCTTTAATTATTCTGGATAGCAATGCCGGCATTATCCTGATTATGCATTTTGGGAGGAGGGATTGTGTGTATATGTTATATTTAAATTACTTCAATTAAATGAAGAGAAAATGTATTCTTAATAACACAAGCTGCCAAAATCTATAAAGACAGAAACAAAGAAGGGATAAAACAAGATGACATTATTTCCAGCCAGTCATCTTTTGTTATGCAGCTTATTGTAAATACCATGGACTTTGCAAACATTTGTTTACATGTGTTTTGACTGCACATTTTTCCATCCCCCTTCTTCCGTCTTCGAAAGGAAAAGGAATTTCATAAACTCTGATCTCTGAAGTGAAAAGATTAAAGCAAATCCATACTTCATTCTTTTATACAAGACTTTTCAAATTTTTCAGTGGTATTACCTGCAAGAGATCTAAGGAATCAAGGAAAGTTAGGCCCTTTCATTAAAGAAAAATTATCTCAGGAGACCATTTATTTTCTGCCAAGTTAAAACAATGTGGTCTGTAATTCTAACTATTCTCTAAGTTTGATGAAAATGTCCATATCATGTAACACACTTTGGCAAAAGAGAAAATAGAATATAAAATTCCTCATTGTATTAACGATATAGTTCAAACTAATATCTAATACTGTTCCTGCAGATGAAAAAAGAAAATGCATGTATTCTAGAGGCCTAACTTTTTCAAAGCCATCTTAGGATTATTTATTAAGAAATAATGGCAAAATCTGTGAAATATTGCAATCTATTAGAGTATTACTAGTCGTCTAGAGAAAAGAAAACCGATACTAGTAGGGCACTTATAAATCAATGGTAGATAATATCACCAGAGACAATACTAGAAATTATTACCAGAGCAATAATCTTACCAGTGTACCACGGCTGAAATAGAATTTCTTATCTTGAGTGTTGAGGTAAATTCCACCTTCATTGTTGGAAACATGACGTTAGACAAGCTCAGAGCAAATACTCCATTGTAACAATGACATGTGGAATAACAAATTTGGGAACTGGTAGCAAGCAGTAATGAGAAACTAATGAAGAAACTAAAGCTTAATATACATTTCATCAGTTGTGCTTCTGTGAATAGAAATAACCCACAGAACAGTACTGCAAATGATGCACAGAATTATGTTTTACAGCATCAGCCAAATTGCCTTTATTTAAATCAGAAGCTTTCTAAATTCAAGGAAATGTAAATAAAGTTGTCATTAGCGATGTGTTGCACTAGTCAAGATTAATTGGATAGCTGTTCAATGAACAGCAGTTCAGACTTAAGATTATGAAGAGCTTGCTCTTTGCTTTCTCTGTAGTGCATCTTTAAGATAGTATACTGGCAGAATTAATGCTAAGAATTGAAATGGCAATGCAACAAAGAGATGACAGTTAATAAAAACCCATGCATTGTATTTTAGGAAAGTTGGAAAGATATTTTTCGTTAGGGATGTAATTGAATAGTCAATGTCTTGAATGTTAATTTAGAAGATTCATAAGCATATTGTAGCTGTATAAACACATACATGTTGATAGGAATATGTGGGTATTCGAGAGGTGAAGTGTGGTTTCTTATTGAGTGCAATTTTGTTTTAACAGCATTATCATTTTGGCAATAATGATGAGCCATAAGCCTTCACAGGTCTTTGTAAAGAAAGGAAGAGTACTTCTAGTACAGAGCTTGCTGTTTTTCTGAAGGAGAAAGAAGAATCTTAGATCCATAGTTTTACATATTTTATGTGGGGTTTTTTTAACTCTTGGTAAGAGTACATAGAAATATATCTATACAACATACATCCCACTTTGAGAAATGAAAATTTTATTTTCGTTTTTCTTTTTCCCCCAACTTGGTTGTATTGTACTGTACACCTGAATAGTTCTGTAAGCTCCAAACAAAGGTACAGAGTAAAACTTTTTTAGTCAAATAAAGTTTCTAAAACATACCCTTTCCCTGTATTTAGGCTGAATATGATAGGTATATGCAGGTAAGCATAAATAATCAGCTTTTGCCCCTAATGACTGGAAATTTATGCTAGGCATGCCTGAGAACATCGAACTCTACAAAGAGAGGAAGCAAGGACAAGAAGGTGGTGGATATGTCATGGAATAAAAGGGAGAGTAATTTGTCAAAACTTTTTTGTCACATTCAGAATATATGGATTTTAAGAGAAGGTCTCAGATGTGGGGTGTTTTGCCAAATAAACAAGCTTTAACTCTGGCACTCTATAGTTTGAATTTCTTCAGCACTGCAGTAAAGCATTCCAATTATGTTTGGATAGAAAAGAAACTACAATGTCTATTATTTCTCTGGCTAATGCATAGTAAACAATTGGTTTAAATCTGCATAATTTTTAACAACAAAATAAAGCAAACTTTTTTGACAAAGACAGTCGTATAGGATGTATAGATGATTGGAATATAAAGACAGGAAAAAAAAGTAATAAGTGATACAAAACATATGAAATATTCCTCAAATTAATTACTTTTAATACTGAATAAATATTTTCTATAAATGCAAGTATTTTAGAACTTTGATGTGGAAATTAGGTGCAAAGAAGAATAGCAATGAATAGGAAAAAAAGGTAGATGGAATTAAGTTAGAAGAGGAAAATATGCTCTGAGGAAATGACTGATTCACTGAAACTAGTCTCATCAAAACATACATAAATATGAAGTCTTGAAAAAAACACTAAGGAAATAAAACTTATTTGAATGGTTAGAATTTCACATCTCATTTGGCTTTGATATATTTTATTTTAAATTTCTAGAAATAAATTTGTTTCCTTTTTTATTTCCTTCACTGAGTCAGATATTGAGAGATTTCAAATAGTTCTGGGTAAATTCTTGCACACTGTGAAAAATTCTGGAGGTTAAAAACACCTTTCAGAACTTTATGTAAAAAATATTCCCTCTTTGCAATCACTTTTGCTAAAATTGACCCCTTTCCTCCAAGAACATGAATCCAGACATTCCCCTGATGAACCTGCACCCTTTTTCTCACAGATGTTTAAGAGGGAAAAAGAGGTTTTTTTTCCTCACAGTGCTGAACATAAACATTCCTACCTATATGGCCAACCTTCTCACAAAATAGTCATTCACAGGTCCATAGGGATGATATCCTGTCCTATTCAAGGAAAAAAAACCCAACAACCAACTGAAAAACAACAACAAACCTATTTCCAAAATTGTTTCAGTAGAGATGGGTTGCTTCAACAGGTCGAATGTATTATGATTTCCTATTGATGCTTCTCTGTCACCAGTGATATTTTTACAGCTATGAAATTAATTTCAATTAAGGTAGCACTGCATCAGCTTTTCTAAGAAGTCTTTGGTCTGCAGGAGGAGTTGAAATCTGCTGGAGATGGGCATATGATTATTTTCCTCTCTGAAGTACCCTACAGTAAAGCATACAGCATGGGGAACACACAGGAGAGATTTGAGATCTGCATGCTATGGTTGCTTTGAGGTGAAAGAGATGTGGTGGGATCGATCCCACAACTGGAGTGCTGCACTGAATCGATACAGCATTTTTTAGAAAGAGCACAGTGAAGAAGTGAGAATGGGGAGTCACCCTTTTGGGAAAGAGCAGCAGGAATTCATGGAGCTCTACCTTGGACTGGATGACGAGCCACCTAATAGCTCAGGATTAGTGGGCAGACCAAAACTGGTAGTCTTGAGGCGGGTACATCAGTGACAACATCCTGGCACAGGTGATTAAGGATCGGATGCTAAAAGATGCTCTTCTGAACTTGATATTAAAAAAAAAGAAAATTCTGATGGGAAATCAGAAGGTTGGGGCAGCCTTGGCTGTGGTGTTTGAGATGGTGGAGTTCAAAATCCTGGGCTAGGGCGGGGAGGTCAGAGTGGAAAACAAAGGTAAAAAGCAGGATCACCGTTTTGAGCTTTGTACAAGTAGATTTAGGCCTCTTTGGAGAATCTCGTGGTATAAATTTGTTAAGAGAAGAAGTGTCCAGGAGAATCAGTGGATTTTCAAGAATCACCTCCTCTAAACTCAAGAATGGTGCATCCTGAGCAAAATAAAATCAAGCAAATGTGACACAAGGTTTGCAGGAATGAGCAAAGAGCTCCTGAAAATGCTCACATATGAAAAGGGAAGTGTTGAGAAGCTGGAAGAAGCACCTGGTGACCCAGAGGGAATTTAAAGTCACTCTCAAGGTCTGAGGTGTAGGTTTAGCAAGTCAAAGCCCATCTGGGGCTGTATCTGGCAAGGGTCATGATGGGTAAAAGGAGAGGTTTCCACAGGTATATCAAGAAAAAATATATCTTCAAGAAATGAATGTAACAACTTCAAGTTATGTTAATTTTCAGATGGTGTTTGACTCAAGTCGTACATATGGCATATATCGTATAGTTTTACTTAACTATTCTGAAAATGTTTTAGTAACAGAAAGTGAAACTGTTTTCTAGACATTGAATTAATCATAGGTAATAAGAAGGAAAAAAACTAAGCTAAAAGATCTGGTGATTTTGCCTTTTGTTGCTCTTTGGCAAGGTGGTGGACGAATCAGTAGTTCTGACTGAATTTTGTGTAACTTTTGTTAGAAATTATGTATTTAATGCTAGAAATAGAATGCCAACTGTTTTGTAGACGGTGAAAAAATTATAGGCCATAGTTTAAATAAAGGGCTATTTTATTTTGATTATGATTGGGGTTTTTCTTTGTCCTGTCACAAACCCACACATGCAAACAAAATATGCTCTGAAATTCAGTGACTCAGAGGTATAATCCAGTCTTGCTTTAGTGTGTCTTGGGGTGTGTACATTTGCTGTTTCATAAACAAATCAGAGAACTGCTTAAACTTGGTGTCCGAAAGAATGATAAAGGGTCAGTTAACTGCCCTTTTTTTATGCACAGCATTTAGAGATACAAAATTCAGATGCTTAAAGCAGTTTCCCTGTTGTGATTGCAGATGCCCTGGGAGACTGCAGTATTAACAAAAAAGGAATATATATTCATAACACAATGAACAGCTGAATGTTACTATGCTATATCACCATTCTTCTGCACAGGAATGCTCTCAGAATGCAGCAGCTCTTTCTTTGCTGTCAACCAGACTGATCATATACGTGCTGATTCTTGCAGTGCTCAAGATCTGCAAAAAATTATGGGTAATTTATTGCATTTTGGATGACTTGATTAAGGACAGGAGAAAAGAGAGATTTGCCACAGTTGAAACTGACTGTCAGAGGCATCAAAGAGTGCCTGAGAAATGCAAGATTATGTCCAGTAATCCAAGGTAGTAGTGATGATGCTGATACAAAAATGGAAAAAGGAAAAGTTAACATAAAAAATTAAACAAACAACTCCCCATATAAAGAAAAAAATGATAATTTAAAAATAATTACAGGACAACATTTGAAAAAGGAAATTTCATCAAGAGCCTTTTGTAATCAAAACTGAGGTCTCGATTTGAGACAACAGTATTATAACCATGAGAGATGACAAGGAACTCCTGTGACAATATAAAAAAAAATACCTGTCTGACTTGACAGTAAATGAATTAAAAGTAAAAATGATGATGCGATTACAGCAAAGGAATTTGCTACAAGTTGTGCTAGTAATGAATGAAAATGAGAAAAAAATGAACTGTAATATACAAAGGAAAATATAAAGGGGAGCTAGAACACCTTTGTAAAAGCACTGTTAAAAATGATTTGAGCAATGATGAAAATCTTTAGAAGGAGAACACTTATTGCTTAGGAATTGAAAAATTTCTGAATTGCCAAAAAAATTCTAAGGGGTTTTGAATGGTTTAAGCGGTATCAGAAGTCCTTAAGAAATGGAAGAAAAGAGATCTGCTAATGGTAACCTAAAAGGTCTATGTTGCGGCATTTGATTTTGCAGACAATCACCAAGGAGCTGAAAAGTTAATAAGTGTCGAAACACACACACAAAAAAATCCCCACCTCTCAACAGCAGGAAAAATATGCCCTTAGCAGGATAGGGGGCAAAATATGGGGCCATCCAAGAACATATGAGTAGTAGAGAACAGCTGAGTAAATTAGCATAGATTTCACTAAAGTACAAATGCATGAACTTCTGTGTAAAGAGAAATCAGAATTGCCAAGCTTTTGCTCTTAGTGATCCAGGCTGTTTTGCTTTCATTACACTGAAAACAAAGCAGAGCAGGAAAACAATTGTTGAGTGAGTCCAGTCCATGGCATCTTCCAGAATTTAAGTGAGATAGAACCAATCACAAACAGCACCTGAAGAGCTCATCTCCTAGTATGATCACTGTTTTGGAGTCCTATTCATGTTTTCTTTAAAATTGTCGTACTGGATGTCTGACTGTATCACTAAGACATCTTCTTCACACCTAAAGGAACTTGAGGAGTTTACATATGGCAATAAGAGTCACAATACTATGTCTTTAGTTTGCCTTATATAATCCAAGATGTTGTACCGAGGTAACTTGTTTAGTGTGGTGCAAGAACTGCTATGTCCAGAAAAATACGTAGGCTACAGTTTCAAAGGATGGAATAATTATATTTTTTTACATTGAGAAGGTTCTCCTAATGGTGTCAAAAAAGATAGCAGTTGTAGAAAGTAATATACTCCAAGTGTCATTTCAGTTATACTCCTGAAGAAAATTATCTATGTTTCCTGTCAGACAAAGAGCTTTCACATTAAATAGAACTGTTTTGTTCAATGGAGCCACAGGGTTTCTATGTTCACAGATAGTGTAATCCTTTTTTCAGACTTCTGTGTCAACAGAATTAGTTGTCATAGACATCTCCAGCAAGACAAGTTAGTTTCAAGTGCTCTGAGAAGCTGAGTTTTGTACACATCTTCCTTCTCAAATGAAATTTTGGTAACTTATTTTTATATGTATTCCCAACGAACAAAGAAACAGCCAATGGCAGAAGGGCTCCCTTCCCCTGGGGTGGCAGTGGTCCCAGTGGGCACTGTGACTTTTGACAGTAACAGCACCAGTAGGAGCAGTAGCAGTGGCTGCCCCTTCTTCCATGACTTCAGCAAGAGTAGCAGCAATTACAGCTTGATTCTTGTTAAAAGGAACAGTCTATCTTTTCCCACAGCGGAGGTAAGACTGACTCCACTTCGAGGACTTGACGTTTTCTGCTGAAACCGTGCCCCTTGCCTTGATGTGAGTGGTATGGAATTAAACAGTGCTAGGAAACTCCACAACCTTTTTCCTCTCTACCTAGGATAACAGAGGAAGGTACTAATGTATGACTCTGATTCAGTTCTTATAGCACTTCCCCCTTAAACTTGTGTAAGAGGACTGTACTGTAGAACAATATATTTCAATAAAATGGTTCAGAAACAAAAGGGAAAGTTAGATACGTGTCACCTGTTCTGTGCACTTGAGCATCACTTAGAGACTCCCTCCAGAAGCAGCGCTTACTGCAGTAAGAGAAGACTAATTGAATTTCTCCCTGGCCTTGTGCAAGAGAGAGAGTTACAAAAAATAAGCTCAGTTAATGAAGTATGCTCATATTACATACAGAAATCAAACTAGTAGGCAATTAAATCTATGAAGAAAGCACTTAAAATTTCATTTTCTTTGTGTAACTACTCTTTTCTTTTAGGAAAAAAAGGTTATGATCCACTATGAAATGTAATATAAAGAAAACACTTTTTTCCATTTTTCCATAAAAGAAGATTTCCACCTTATGCCTGTGAGCCTCTGCCAGTCACGGACACAAGCTGTGAAGGGCCACAGATCACCACAATAATGAAATCGAAGCTCAACAGGATGAACGTGTCATTGAGAGAAACAAACTCTTATCTTGCCCTCAAGAAGAGTAGCTGTTGCTTCACAGCAGCATTTAGGGAGTGCAGAAATCATGAGGTGTTCTGTAATCTTAGGGGCTGCAGGCAGAGCCGCAGGGTCACACCACTCTCACCCTTTCCCAGATGAAGATAGCTTTGAACACGTTGGTGGTATCTCGACACCCTGCTGCCCTAACTCTGACAATGACTTCTCTCTCTCTGACCCTTCCAAGGACCCAGTACCTGCTGAGTTACTGAGGGCATTCCCTTTGGAATGCGGACCATGAATCATGAAATAACCTGCCTTCTGGATCACGTCATCTGATAAGGAAACCTAATGGGTTTGTGGCTTCCTCCTGTGCATAAGCTCATTGCAGAATTTTTTCCTCTTTTTCTAGCCTGCCAGCGAGATGTGCTGCACTATTTAAACCCAGAATGCATCTCTTCACAAACATAAATACTTCGAAATGTCCTGTCTTTTTGAAGCAAAAGTAGTTAGAACAAAAAGCAGCAAACTTTATGCAAATGTGATTTGCATAAATTTTTACTGCCTAAAGGGGTAAAAAGAGCAATAAATCTTTTAGAGTTTCTCTCCAACCATTAAAACTACCACTTCAAGTGCTTTTTATTCAATGAGCAGCTTTTGCAGTGTGAGCGCCCAGAGCAGTTCATGTGTTTAACTTACTCATTAGGCTGTGCTGGAAGGTCAGAAAAAGTGCCTTGAGAGGAAGCTAAAGGCATTCCATGATCACAGCTTAATGTCAGAATGTCCACACTATTGTTCTAAATTGAACTAAATTAGATCAAATTATGCTGTCCAAGTAAAGTGGGACTCAATTATACCTTTTTTTCCCCCTTTTAAAACTATTTTCTTTATACAAAGTAATCATGACTTCAGGACATTTAGTTAAAATTTTGGGTTTATCAGAAAACATAACTTATTGGAAAATGTTTAAAATCTTCAAGGTTAGGAAAGAATGAGTTTTTAAACATTTGGAACCCAATCATTGAAAAGGAGGAACTGAAAGGGAACTTGAAGCCAGAGAGTCCAACCTGCTGCTAAGAGATAATCCAACCTGCTGCTAAAAGCTGGTGAACTGGGACCAGGTTTCTCAAGGCTTTATTTGCCTGGATGTGGAAAATCTCCTGTCTATTACCATGAATTTTAAAACTTGAAAAGCAATCAGAATTTTAAAGACTTTATTACTCCAAGTTATAGTGTCTTCTAGTGTCATCAAATTTAACTGACTAATTAAACCTTCAGAGTCCCAGCAATGAAATGGAATGGTTTCTCTGCAAAATGGACGGCTCTCTTCAACAGATGTTCTCTCCTAAAAAAACCCCACAGAGAGTTGAGCTGTTCCATGAAAACTGTCACCTCAAACACCAAAAACCCCCAAAACTCACCAAAAACCAGGCAACAATAGTTTATTTGAAAGAAAAAAGAACACCAAAACCCACTAAAACATATATGTTTCTATAGATAAAAATTAATTTAAATAATTTCTTTGTTAACGTGCTAACACGTTTTTCTACAGCAATGCTGAATATGACTGAACATCTACTATAGATAAATACATACAGGGCTTAAAAAAATGTAACTTTTGGCATGTTGACACCACTCTGTAGACTTACTTCTGACCAGTTAACAATTTGTACATTTTGAAAACATACAGTAAATTTATTTAAAATAAAACTAAACCAAAACCAAACAATGAGCATAACAAAACCAAACAATGAATATAACAGAACAAAATGAAACACGAGTACTGAAGTAATTCAATAGTGACTCATTCTAAGAATCTATTTGGGCCATGTAACTGACCCCCCTTTTAAGAGTTTCTTCTTCTTTTTGGTCTAAACTGAAAAAGAAAATAAATATTTTTTCTTTCCTGTAGGTCATGCCATGAATGATCCACAAGGTGCATGGTTTCTGATAATGATGTGTGTCTCCAGCTGACAATCAGAGAAGTTCCATGTCAGGTAGTGGTATTTTGCCCAATTGGATGGAAGTGATTCTGGCACAAAGAGTGGCCACCACCTGGGGAAAATTATGGTTAAGATGTATGGTTGTATGGTGTGTGAACAAATGGTTATTCTCAACAGAAGACCTAAGATTTTGTTGATCATGTATTTACTAAAGGTATCTAAAGTCACGTGCCTTCCAGCTATATTTATTTCAACTATTTCTTTATGCATGTATTAAAAGAGGACAAGAATTCATATAGTAGCTTGCTTGCCTTGATAGCTCATCAGTAAGAAATATACAAATTAAATGGACTGCAATCTTCATTGATATCAAATTAATTTAAATTGCAGTGCACATAAATGAATCTACCCTTTAATTTGTCATTTAGCATTTACCATTTTCTTTGATAGTTTCTGAAGTTGTTCCTGAATATCAATTATACCATCTTAAATATCATTTATATCTGTGTCAGAATGCTGTTGTCAGTAGTATGAGCTTGCAGGAAGGGATTTTTTCTTTCATTTTTACTTAATGTCTATTTCTAGTTATCAATTGTTAGAAAGAAAACACCTTGGGAGAAATGAGAGTTCAAATTGCCATTGTAGATGACTGTTTAAAGAATGAGACTTCTTTCCACCTAAAATTAGAATAACAATTTTTTTCCTGGAAAGTTTCAATCATATCACCTCTGCTCCAGCCCTGAATTGTTCTGGGAAAAAACAGTAACTTCCCATTAACTTTTCCTATAGTTCTGATTCAAGTATTTCATAAGCCAGAGGGAGACCATTGGTATCTGCCAACACAGAAGAGGTTTGATTCCTGTTCCAGATTGAGATTGAACCATTTAGAATATAAATATATTTACTATACAGTAAAACTTTACAAATATTATGGTAGACTTTAAAGTTGCATATATTACATATATGCAATATATGTAATCAATATGCATATATTGATAATTGATCAAAACCCTTGAAAACTTTCACATTTTTAAACTTTTTAATTTAACAGCTTTTTTGTTTGTTTGTTTAAAAAACTCCATGAAGTATACATCTTTCTGGTTAGAAAACTATTATTAGTATCCACAGGGAAAAGAGAAATGTCAGTTTATACCTTTCACATGTGTTTCTAACTGAAAGTGTTCTTCTTTGTGAATTTTAGTTAAGAAACTCATCAAATTGTTTTCCTTTTCAATGAAATAATGCAAAAGCAATACCCAGCTAACTAACTGCAATAATTTCAGAGAACATACTGACATCTCTCTGTGGTGTCTTTTCATAAAAATGCCAGTCTGTAGTCTATAATGTGAGAAGAATTGTCAAGTAATACAGTTGTGTTAATGAGAAGTTTTGTGGGAACGAGGCAAGGCCAAAGATTAGGATGATTATTTTTCTGTGACACTGTAGTTCTCCACATGTAACTATGACCACAAATAGCAGGATGTCACTTTCATTCCTGTTTGTGGCTGAAATAATTTATCCATTCTGAATACAACTGTACAGGCAAGGGCTATCCAATATAAGACATAGACATCAGGAAGCTGAACTCCGTGGGGCACTGGCTTACCTTCTACAGTAGTGAGTAGGGTACGGCAAAAACGTAAGTAATAGTAATAATTCCACAAATAATACAAAACTACTAGAAACTGGATAATGTATGATTGTTTTAGAAGGAATATCCAGCTCAACAGTATCAGTCAGCCTCCTCAGATCAAGGGCAGACTTTTCACTGATTTTGACAGGAGTTGAGTAAAGTCTATACATGATGGTTTTCACGCCAGTAGAAGTACGAAACATAGATGGTAAAACTAAGGAAAAAAGAAGATGAGGCTATTGTGTAGCAGAAAAGTGTTGCACTGAAACGAAAGATTGTATGATGTTAAAATTTGCTCACTTAGTTAAAAGCCACAATAGTTAGGAAATGATGCCTTTTCTGCCCTTTCAATTGAGTAGGAAATGCTGGATGCAGTAATCTCACGAAAATAATTGACATTAATGTTAAGTTAATGACTGGAAGCCAACAACTTTTAAAGGAATGAATGGAATTTGACAGCCTTTACTCTCTGTGCCTTATATGTGTGTGTGTTGCATTACAGAGAAGTGAAGTGAGTTCATAGTCTTCTGGGAGAGCTCAGTCTTCCTTTTATGTGTGTGTGAGGACATTTGCACTAGACAGAAAACTACTTTGACATTAATTTTTAGATAAGCCATTTTAATATGTTTATGCTTTAATATGTTTACAATAGTTTTATGGGCAAGTAAGACTGGATAGTGCTAACATTATCTAACTTAAAAAATTATAGTCACTGAAGAAGGAAGCATGCAGATAATTTTAAAGTATTCACTGTATAGAACAAAGAGATGGATTATAAATAGAAGTGTTTAAAAAATGGTTATTTTTTTGGTTAGACAAGTTCAGTTTTTGAAACTTGGAATCCTGAATTCTATTTAAAATGTAATTACTTGTAGTAATGTCGGTTAACTAAAATCCTTGCAAAACGCTTCTTACTTACTTCAATTGCATCAAGAACAATGAGCCTGTTTCTTCAAATGGCATCAGCATTTATCTATTTAATAGATATTATCAAAGAACTGTAGACACTGATAAATGAAAGATAGAATTATTTTGATGTTTATGGGAATTTCTGTTAACTTTTTTCTGAAACTTTTCCTAAGTTTCTGAATAATTAACAGGAGCTTAAATAAGTACAAAAATCTCTAAATATAGGCTTCATTTTTGTATTGGGATACAGACTTTTGCCATGTAGCTTTGAAGTGATTTTGTTATCTAGAATTTGTTTTAAAACCAAGCCAGATCATTAATGACTGAAAATATCTGCTGTCTGTGATCAGACTTTAGTGAAAGGACTTGAATGTGGGTATCTCCAAATCCTGACTTTTCCAGGGATTAAACAATACTAAGCTAGTATGAGGACTTGCTCTTTAAAGATGATTCCACTAATACCTCAGATGAATTGGCAAGACTTACAATGTTCTACCATTCCCTTTTATCTCTTTTGTGAACAGATGTATAACTTCTTGCCTATGAGACAAGTGTGCGATTTGTCAGGACCACTGAAATCAGCTGAAATACAGAAACAGGGAAGTTCAGAGCATACACAGTAGTAAAACAAAGATTTTAACTTCAAATATCCTTTAAGTGTAGTGTGTTTTCCTAGTATTTCAAGAAAGGCATTGTAACATGGAAATGATAGAAAAAACATTAATTCATGAGCATGTGGTAATTAACATGTTTTGAAACTTATCAGTAATGTGTGTTTTCTGTGTAAAACTTCTGATAATCCAAAGAAAACAGATAATATCCGTATAATGTTAACTTATGGAATATCCATTATAAACACATTGCAGTGGCAGTTCAGTGTGGGGGGATGCTTAAAATTGAAACTGTTAATCTTGAACTAAATTTTTGAAGCCCCAACACTGCTAGTGTTAAAAGCCAGGTTGGATAAGTCCTTGAGCAACCTTGTCTAGTGGGAGGTGTCCCTGCATATGGCAATGGGGATTGGGACTAGATGGTCTTTAAGATCCGTTCCAGCCCCTAAACATTCTATAATTCTAAGAATCTAGAAATAGTGACAGAAAAGTTAATTTTCATAAAATCATCAAATACGCTGAGTTGGAAGGGATCCATCAGAATCATCAAAGTCCAACACTTTGGACCTGCACAGGACAATGTGCCTGAGAGTGTTCAAATGTTTCTTGTACTCTGAAAGGATTGGTGCTGTGACTACTTTCTGGGGAAGCTTGTTCTGGTGCTCAACTACCCTCTGGGGAAAAAACCTTTTCCTAATGTCCAACCTAAACCTCACCTGACTCAGCTTAATATTGTTTCCTCAAGCCCTATCATGGGTCACAAGAGTGAAGAGATTGGTACCTGCCCCTCTGTTTCCCTTGTGAGGATGTTGAAGGCTGCAATGAGGTCTCCCCTCAGTCTCCTCCAGGCTGAACAGACCAAGTGACCTCAGCCACTCCTCATACAGCTGCCCCTCAAGACCCTTCACCAGCCTCTCGGCCCTTCTTTGGATGCTCTTTAAGAGCTT
>VZTA01005792.1:160235-184230 GCA_013398855.1 Mohoua ochrocephala | reverse complement strand
AAAAACCCACAAAACTATTTTGGAGGCATCTGGCACAACCTGGCCTTGGGGAAGAAACTTTTTGATAACACATTTGTCACCAATTTACAGAACACTCATCTCAAAAATTTATAGAAATTGCTAATGGAATGGAGCTAACAACCACAGCTACTCAGCATTCATCTATCAGCACCATTAAAAATAAATTTTAGCTCCTTATGACTAGGTGTCACCATTCATCTTGCAAAAAGCTAAATTTAGTGGGAACTAGGCTGTAAGTCAAACAGGCCACCTTTGAAAGTTTGAATCTGAGAACAGAACAGGTATTTCAGAGCATTACAAAACACTTTAGAACAGAAATTAAATTGTATGAAAGGACTGTGTTATCAGGCACAGGGTATTTCACATACCTGTAATTGTAGTGTGATAAAACTGTATAATAGTGCTGTAATCAAACATTCCAGCAAAAAGAAACCTCGGATGCTTTTTCTACTCCAGCACTACACTGCTGTCTTTTTTATTAAATTACATAAAAGCTTTTTACCAACCACTTTCTATTCCAGCATGCAGGCACTTAGCTAACCAGAATTTAGAGAAATTTAAAAAGTGAACAGGGCATTTTTCAGAGCCACAGTCTTTTCTCCTTTCACTATTTTTTATGAATTGTTTTCCTCTTGTTCTTCTTTCAGCTCAACAGCATTTTGTTATGTCACTTGTCTGATATGTGGAAACTTAGAGGCTCCTGGGCTCACCTTCAGTACCACTGTCTATTTAAAGACTCTCAAAGATCCTTTCTGTTCCGTGCTTACTGAATTGTTACCTCAGGTGATCAAATAACTGGGATTAGGATCCCTGTCTAAATTTTATACTTACATAGTTTTAAGTAACGCAGCACTAAGGTGCATAAAATATATTGTAGACTTTTGGCACTCGGTTTGGGAGTCAAATACCCCACTCGTAGTCACGTGCTTTGCCCATTACAGTCTGTGCAACACTCGGGATCAATGAATGCTTAATCATTCTATTCCAAATGAAACCACTGCAGCACAAACCACTGAAAACCCTGCTCCAGAACATACCAGAGGGTGGTACTTTTGTCAGTTACCTGGGAAGCAAAAGCCAGTTTCAAATCCAACAGAAGGAAAGGTTCTTCGGCTAGCTGGAAGTACACGCCCTACCAGTCCATGTCCCTACAGCCTCTGTGCCAACACAGTCACATCAGAGTATGGAAAAGAGAAGGGGGAAAAAAAATCCAAAACAACCAAAAAAACCTACTGCATACAAAATTGTAGAGGATAAAATGTACATGAGTTCCACCTCTGGACTACAGAACACTTGATGCAGCTTTGAACCAAATTGATTTTGCAGTTTCCAAGGAAGGAATGCAAAGGTGGTGAGGTTGAAGGACCATAGAAACTGTTGATAAAACAAAAGTGGAGTCATCTGAATGTTAATCAAAAGCTCCTGCTATTTCCTCCTGACAAATGACTGGAGGAAGGGCTGAGAAACCTTGGAAGAATTTCAGAAGTTTAATGTTAATCACAACGAATGGAAATTATTTGCATCATCTTGGACAGAGGATACTCAAATATTCAGGACTGTCTGATCTTTTCTTGAATTATGCAACATAATAATTATTTACCCAAAGTATTTCAGAAGAGTTATATATCTAACACTGCCAAAATAAAATCATGAAGCAGATACAGTAGCGGATAGAAAGACATAAAATGTAATATAATTAAAAAGATGAGACTGACCTTCACAACCATAGAGAAGTGACCTTCCTATATTTGTTAATTCAGATCTTCTAGGACCACAACCTTTAGCAAACTATATTTATGCAGACTTAACTACTGTCAACATTTCATCTTTAAAAGTCAAACTCCAAGGACTAATGATGGATGAACCAAGGTGATAGTCCAGCATCACCAATATTACAGTGCTTCGTCTTTCGTAATAATGATTATTTCAGTAATTAAATGAATAAAACCAACATTCAGGTCAAGAGCAGAGTCAAGATTTCCTGGATTGCAATTTTAACCCAGAATCTCATTTTATAACGTAAAGATATAATTTCTGATTTTTTTTAATATATTTGATTCAGCTGTTTCTGAAGTTTTGTGTCTTTGCTCACCACTGCAATATTCAATATCAATCTAAATTAGTTTGATACAGAGAAAACCCTAGTAGGCTTTCGGAATTCCCTTGTCTTTGTTCATCTGGGAGTTCAGCATTCTGCAGCTCCCACAGGGCAGACTGGGTTTAGTTGGGATTTTAGAAGAAACGAGGTAAAGAGATGTAATGAAACCAAGTGCCAGAGCGTGTAAGTGCTCTACACAGGGGAGGTGGTTGCCTACAGACGATCACATCAAGACTTCCCTCCACTTTCTATCCTTATCTCAGCCCCATTTCTCAACTATTTCTTCTGCCTTACTGTATACATAGAAGAGAGGAAGTTGCCCAAACTCACTCACAAAACTCCATTGTAAGAGTGATTCCTTCTCACACAATCCAAAGCCTGTGCTTTGGTAGTCAGCCTCTCTAATCCACCACTAAAGTTTATGGGTAGCAATAAGAAATGTGCTCTTGCCGGGTGCCTCAGTGGCAGCAGAGTCAGGAATGCAGTGTCAGTTTTCTTATCCTCCCACAAGCAGCAAGGGGGACAACCAGAGAAACACCATGAAAATCAGAAGAGCCTTTAGCATGAAAATAGATCCTCCTTTCATTGACTACACTCACATCTCTTCCCCCAAGGTGAACGGAAGAACAGCTCAACAGCACAGACAACAAAACGCAGGATGTAGGGACAATGATGAGGTTTTGGTGTCTCTGAAAGAGTTTCAGAACTAGTCCATCACAACGGGAAATGTAAGCCAAAAAAAGCAGGCACAGGACAATAAGTAAAGAGTCAATTTCAGTTCCCAACTGCTGCTATCCACAATTAATGGAGTGGTTTTTTTTTCTTTTTCTTATAAATGGGGACCATTCCCAAAGCTTTGTGTTGGTGTCAGACGGCTGCCCCAGCCTACAGCTGTTTATGGAACTGAGCCTGGGGCTGGTCTTCAGGCAGAATCACAAATCTGAGCCTAATTTTGTGCTGGGAAGACCAACTTTATATCCCACCCCGTGACAGTTCTGTCCAGATGACAGATTGTATTACAACACTCATGGTGCATTTCAGCACTCTCCCTTCTGTTCTCCAGTAAAGTGCAATAGCCCACAAAGCCAGGAACACAATGCTGTCAGCAGAGACAAGCACCAAGAGGTGTGCACTAGGAAAAAAAAAATAAAGAATTTGTTTACTAGAGTGAGTTCTGAATTGATTGTGATTTCTTAGTAGGAAAAATAAAAAAAGAGGAAAACCAGATATGTTATGTTTTCAGTGTAGTAAAGGATCTGACTGTGAAAATCAAACTGCATAAGGGAAAGGGATGTGTTGAAAAAGACATGTTAAAACCAGCCATTTCATAGAGGTACGTGTTTGTTTCACTTTCCATGACACAAAATAATCTGGGAAAAGCAAAAGAATACAGTTGGAAACAGAAAACATATAAAAAACTTTTAAGATTATATACTCCATTCTGGAAAAAAAACCCTGATAAAATAATGCCTCAAGTATAGTGAGAAACAATATATATACTGCCTTTCTTCTCTGAAAGAGAAGTGTTCCCTTGATTATATTAAAATGAAGACATAATATGGATAGAATAAAGATTTTCCTCAGAACATATAATGAACCTTTTGATCCTGCTGTCACGGGACATCTTGAGGCAACCAGTAATTAGACTCAGCAAAGCTTTGACAGCACATTTATGGTGAAAGCATAACCTTGAGTAACATGTCACAAGTCCTCCTGATTTTAATTGTAATGTTCTAATAACCTCAGGATCACAACGAAACAGTATTTCCCAGAAACAGAGGAATGTGCCTAGTTTGGATTTCTGGTAGATCAGATCACTACATGCCTAACTTCATGCTCTCTATAATTTAATTTTTTTTAAACCTGGCATGTACTGTGCACATGTCTTTTAGATATTTATCTTATGGAAAGGCCAAAATGCCAAAGAACATGCAAACCATCTCTGGAAGAGCTTATCCTTCTGTCCCATCTGTGAAGTGAGTCAGGACACCCACTCCACTGTCAGCATCCTCCACCCTGCTGGGAATAAACACAGCAAGTCTGACATGGGGGACAAGGGCAGAGGCCACCTCCTGCCCTTCTTAAAATTGTCATTATTTGTATTGGGGCACCCGTGACATGATTTTTAAGTGACCCCATTAACCCATATAGACAATATATTACATACTACACAGGTATCTTATCACACCATGTATTACTTATAACTACTTTTCAGATAAAATGCTTTTTAAACAATGGCTATTACAGCATTAACTGCTAGACAATAATCGTGCTGTGAGTGTTTAGAACTAAGGTTTCACTAAAGGCCTTGATTTGGACTAAACCCCACAACATTCAAGTCTTAGGTGTCCTGACAGAAGCTACAAACACTTTTGCAGGACTCCGACTTAGGAGTGGCTACTTATGCCTTATTAGATAATCACCAGACTTTCAGAGGAAAATGCTGGCTCAAAAGTCCTTCAGCAATCTGTCCACACACAGCTGAAGGACTAATTTGAAAACTGCAAGCTAACACTATCAGGCATGTGTTACACCTTCCATCACAAAGGGCCTGTTCTCAACAAGGGAGGCTGCACTGCTACAGAAAACTGAGGAGTACATTCAGAAAACCAAGCTCTGCAACCTGTCACATTTCTAACTATGCTCAGACTGATGGAATTCACAAATTTTGAATTATTTACTGGTGTTTTTCTTGGCACAGCCTGGTGTTCTCCCTCCTAACCCCAGCTGCCTAAGCAATCACGTCTCTTTCTCACTAGCGCTCCTGAGATCAATCCCTTTTGCTCTTCATCTAAATTTAGGCTGGAAGGCTTTTATGAAAGGTCTGTTTCTGCAGGAGTCTCTGCAAGGTGCTGCCCATTACAGGTCCTGCAAAAATAAGTGTGTTAGTTAATAACTGAATTTTCTTACACTCTCGATGCTTCTTTTTGTTGCATATTTTCCCTAAATTTATCCTGCAAGAAGAAAAGAAAAAAGAGATTGTCCTTTTTTGGGAACACCTGATTATTCAGGTGCCTACTGCTTTGGATTCAGCCATGTCACTGGTGTTAAAAGAACTATGTGTGCATTCAGACCACCCATTTACCAGTTCAATAAGGAGGAGCTCCTTCTTTGTTCTCAGATCATTAGGAAACAAAGATTACATCCATTTCCTCCTGCTTTGTGTGATTGGGAAAAGTAAGATAATCAATGAAAATCAATTTCTGTAATCTTAATTACCATCATTTTTTCTCCAGCTATGCACGAGGTCCAAGAGCACCAACCCACAAATGGGATGGCTGATCTGAGCAAAGAGGATCCAAAATCTCTACAGTGCAGGGCCACGTGCAGCAAATGTGAGTTCTTGAATTAAAAATTTACCGCAACACTGATATTTTCGCTTTAGCCACTTAATCACCTTGTTTCCTTCTGTCAGAAAATACTATTACCTCTCCAGCAAAATAATACTTAAAGATTCCCACTGCAAAGAGCAAAGCTAAAAAACAAATAACCTCTGGGAGAATCATTTACCGTGAAACTCATCACTGATGCTGTATCGGAACGAGATACTCACCTAAGGGTTTTCCCACTTATCCCTGACACATTAAATATGATGGAGTGGGGCTGTCAGTGCAGTGGTTTTATAGGCAAGTGTGGAACACATCTTACTGTGCTTTGAGGAACAGAATCCAGCTCCTCACAGAGTCACGCAAGCACTAAGGGCTGACTTTCCTCATCCCTGAGACCTGTGTGCTCTGACACAGTTCTTGCCCTGCAGCTCTGGATAACCAACGAGGATCTCCACCTGCTGCATTCTGGGCACACCTGAAAGAAATGGGACAGACTTTTCCACAGACAAAAACTACCAAAAGGCAAAGCTACGGAAGCAGATTTACGCTCAGCCTCCAGGTAGCTGTGACACAAGTTTACAGGAAGAAAAGAATTTTTTTGGCAGAAACACAGGATCCTGGTTATTTCCAAAAATGTAAGGAGTCAGCATCCACGAAAATATGCTTTTCTTCTCAATTCATAAGGTGAAGTCATAGTTTCTACGTGCACAACCTAAATTATTAACTCTTATGCTGCTGGAGAAAAGCAATCCCTGCCCACAGTGTTTCAAGTGCATGGTTGAAAACAGGACTTTTCCTTGAATTTCCCACTTCTCCTCACAGCTTTGTAATTTAAAAACAAGACTGACTTGCTTAGGCTGGGTGTTAGGCAATGTGGAGCCTGCAGAGGAAGAATATTTCAGTCTAAGTTTATTGCTACAAAAAATAATTAACCCTTGAAAGTCATGGAGATGTGCTGCTATGAAATGTGAGAGAGGCATAACAAACATATCCCTCACATCTATTAACAGAGTTGTAAAAGAAAAGAAACCCTAGTTTCAAATATTTTATCCTCGGGTTTCAAATTTGCACTATTTTCAAATAGTTTCTGTCTGGATACACTGTCATCTAAAACTGCTCTGAATTTGTGATCCCTCACCAACTACAGCGTAAGTGGTTTGCCTCCCGTCACCTCCCTGTGGGCAAGAGGCATTTTCTGCAGAGCAATTCCCTTGAAATTACTTCACAGACACTTTTAAAGATTTACCATATTTCCAGGCAACAGTGCTTGCCCTGGTAGGTGCAGCAGGGAGCAGGGCACAGGCAGTGAGCAGTCTGACCTGGTTTTAGGTGTTCCTTGGTTTGTTTAAGCTGCTCTGCCTCACTGGGTGCTGCTGTGCACGGGAACATTCAGTTTTTCAGGAAAACACCCTTTCTTGAATAACACTCAGGGCGTCCAGAGTCCCGTCTTTGGCTTTTATTGATTTCTCCAGCTTCAGCACATTTCTTTATGTTTTACCTAAAATTCATCATTCATTGATAAGGCAGCACAGTAGGGCAGGGGAAAACATGGTGGCTCAATAATAAAGCCACTGAAATTCATTTGTTACAGCAATTCAAGCAACTTGAATTCCCTCAACATTTCTGTCATTGGTTAGAGCACGAACACTTCTTTTTGCACTAAGTGCTAAATACTGGCATTTAGACACTGACAGACAGGTGCACATGAAAAAAGAGGTGATTGAAAAGATTTTGTCAGCAAAATGGAACTGCAGGTCTAGATAGTGCTGTTAAGATATTATTATTCAAAGATGCCATTAATTTGTTTTTTGTATCGACTTGAATTTTTTTGCTTTTAGCTTTTTGGGGAACTGCTTATTTAAAAATGTCATGCAAAGAAGAAATTACTATGTATTGAGGCTAAAGGCAAGAGGTGGCTCTCTTCCAGTAACGTGTATTTAATCTCTATAGAGCTTCATTCAATAGAAACAGGAGTGCGTGAGCACATTCTTTATAAAAGCATCATAATAATCAGCACTTTTCAAGAAATTCAAGTTAAAAATGCCCATCAATTACCATGCACTTTAAAAAAATAACTTTCTACTAAAATGTTAGCTTAAAGTAACTTTATTAAATAAAAATCAGTTTCATGCAGTGTTGGGCACATGTTTAAAAAAAAACCACACAGTGTTCAGTACCTAAAAGCCAAAACCTAACACACAACTGCCATTAGATTATTGAGTATCCCTCTTCTTGACATTGAATCCTGAAAAAAACAGCACAGACACAAATCTGTTTTGTTGCACCTACTGTAATTGAGAATATTTGGGCTTTATCAGAGAACTTATGCAGCACCAATCTGTAACCCCAGTCCATGAAAGTCATCCATCCTGACAGCGATTCGCTGCAAGGCTTCAGAATCAACTCCTTGGCACCTCTGAGCTACCACAAGCTGAAATGGGCAAAGGTCATCAAGCAGAAGCTCTCCTCTTCATTCAAATCAATTAAATAGCCATTACAACAAGTTTAGCACTCAACTGTAAATGTTAGTCTAGACATACCACAAAACATTTCTGGATTACTCTTGGTAATCGATTAAGCCTAATTAAAACAGATCAGCAATGTAGGCAAATCCTGGAGGATTTAATATACATATTATGCAAATTGAATCAGCAGATTTTTTATTTTTAATTAAACTTTACTCTTTATTGCTACCCAGGAGTTTTGGGTGAAATCATTTTATTGTTTTGCAGAAACAGTTTGCAAGCCTGGAATGTATTTCTCTGGGGATTTGGTACTGCAAGGCAGTCATCACCATAATATGCAAGATGTATAGAGATAAATCACCGTAACAATGTTCATGATGGATTTCCTAGGCTAATCAATATTCCTGGTGGGGAGGAATGTCCTGCAACAATAAAAGCACAGGAAAGGGAGCAAAGAAAGCTGAATTCACTTAGCAGAAACACTCCCTTCCCATGATGCTACAAAAATCCCCAGAACTTAAAAATCAGAGAAGACAGACCAGAAAAGACATCAAGAAAGCATTTATTCTCCTCTCTCATATTTCTTCTCCCCTGATCTCCTCCTCCTGCAACTTCCCTTGCTCTGCTAAGAACTAGCTGTATCCAAACCACTCCTGGAAGATGCTTGTCTCATCATCTCATTTCTCCTGGACCAGAAAAACTGGAGTCCTGTATGGTGAAATGAAACTTCCCCATGAGAGCACCTGATGCATTTCAGCAGCAGTGACCCTTCCCCCTGAGAGACCAGACAGCAGCTGGGCTGAAATAAAACATCCCTGTTAGCACACAGGGTGGGAGCTGGCCCTCAGCACCGGCTGATTCCTTTTGAAAATCCTCTCCTGCAGGCTCACGCTGCTCACTGACACAGACACAGCCTGAAGCAACAATCTCTCGCCATCACCATCCTGGAAACACGGAGTTTGTAATTCTCTTCTCTTCAGCTACTGCTTTCATTTCTTCAGTGCTATGCCTTAATTTCTTCATGTCAAACCAGAGACAGTGACTGTGCTTCTCGTTGATAAAGCACAATGATAAAGAAAATAAGTTATGGAGATGATGCAGATCTTCACTGAGGTCATTACTTCCATAAGAGACTCCTGCTCAAAGAAGCAGCTCTTTTTGCACTGATGCAAAGGGAGGAACTGCAGCCTACTACTAGGTAATGAATTCCGAATCCATGCAAACTTTATCTCACAGAGGAACTTTTTTCATGAAAATATGCCTTGTAACACCCAGGTTCTCTTTAAAGACCGGGAATTATGGTAGCATATGGCCCTCAGTGAAGAACCAAACAGATTTGCATCACGCTCCAATCTTAGTTTAAGAGAAATCTTTAGTTTACACACACAGAAAAAAAAGCTGGCTCCAAACTCAGGTATGACAGTTGATTTTATAGAAGAAAAAAGTTATTTTTGTTTGGGTTATAGATCAAATATACCCATAACCACAGAGAGCAGTCTTGGTTTCTGACGCCAAAAAAAATTATTTAAGCTTTATCAAACATAGTTTTTGTAGGCAGACAGAGGTCTAGATGAAATGCATTCATATATAACATGTATACTCATACATCATGTGTATATTCATAAACCAGCCTCAATGCAGCTTGTTCCTTTTTTGAATAAAAGCATTTTAATCCATTCCCCAGTTGTGTTGAAGCACAATAAAAGCAAGAAAATCACAGACCAAATATATATATATATATATATCCTGTTAGTACAATTGATACATCATAATCAAATACCAAGCCAGCAATCTGTATTTAGGGCTGACAGCTCATCTGTTTTGGCACAACGCACGCCACTGAGATGGTCTTTTTCCATTTCACAGCTGCTTTAAAGTAAGACAGAATGTCATTCTTAACTCTCAGTTTCTTCCCTTTGTCATTTCACATCACAGCTCTAATTTTATTTAAACATCCTCCTCTGCTGCGATTACATCTCTCAATTTGTTGCAATACAAATTAGAAAGATACGTGCCAGCTCTCACCACTATCAGCAGTTTTCTCCCGGCGCCTTGATTAATTGCCCATTTTAACAGATGAAACAACAGAACTTACAGTTTGAGAGTGTCTTTTGTTTGCATTATGGGAGGAAATCTAAGTCCCCACAGAGACTTGCTCTTTTGCCATTATCATAATTACATGTTTTCAGACTAAACTATCGTATCAGCACATTCACGCTGCCGCGGTGAAGGGTGTCAGGATTTTCATCGTCAGCTCTGCAGTCAAGTTAGAGCCTGACTTCAGTCAGCAAGAGAAAATGTGAAACTCAATACACAAATATAAGAAGAAATTTCCCTAAATGTAGGAAGTACATGTAATGGGTAATATTAAACTGGGGAAAAAATTTCACGAAAAGAAACAGAATCCATAAATGGAGTTGAATGTGTCAGTCAAAGACACAACATCCAATACTAACACTAAATATTGCACCCTAACCATAGCCAGAAATCTCCTCCCCCTTTCTGGCATAAACTCTAGGTGATGCATTTGCCACCATCACAGTCCCTCAGGCTAAAAGCAAGAAAAAAAACCTCAACTTCTGGGGACTTCAACTCCAGCTTGTGGCAAAGCTGAGCTGCAAATTTTACACTGTGTGTGAACAAGAACAAATATGAAAAGTATCGTTTCATCCTTATCGATCTTGCCCAGTTCCGAGATCCACGAATCAGAGTTTGAATGAAATCTGTATTCCTCCACCCCCAAATAACCCCTGTGGTTCACAGGGATAGTTCAGCCTTACAGTGGGTTTGTCAGATGCCTGGGCAGCTCCAAGTGTCGCACAGCAGGGACAAGCAACAGAGATTAATATTAATAAGATACTTCTGGGGAAAAGAAATAATTAGGTCTCTTTGGTCAAACTGATTCATCTTCTTTCCCTTTGTGCTGATCTTCTACACTTACATGTCTCTTTAAAGAGTAAATTGCTTAACTGCTTTTAGTTCCCAGATGAACCTGTTGCATCTGCATCACCTTCAATGTGAGAGACTTCTAGCAACAGCCCATCCTTGTTTTCCTCAAAGCCATTCAGACTTCTCTCAAGTGTTGTTCCCTGTTTGCAATCAGATTGAAGCACAGAATCCAGGGACAACTTATCTGTTTTCTGATGCTCGTTGTTTTCTGCTCGCAACAAGAAGATTAAGGCAAGGCATAGGGAACGCTGCTCTCTTGTCTATCTCAACTTCAGTCAGGTAAAACTTGATCTGAGGTTAACCTTGAAACTGATAAATCAAGGGAACAGATATTCAGCTGTCAGCTAAAGGTAAGCAGGGAAAGAGAGAGACTGCCAGGAGGTAGACTAGATATCTAAGAGCTACATGTGAGATGACTTTAGCTATCGATATGTCACAATGTAATTTCAACTACACACAGTACTCGTATTTACAAGATTTCATGACAATATGTCAGTCAACGTCAAAAGCATTCACAGAGTGAGAGGGAACAGGAGAGAAATCCAGAAAAAAAAATTTCAACACTAAAGAATCTCTACTTTCATCAACATCTCACATTTTCTTTAAAGTGTTATAATTAATTGGAGTGTAGACTCTTCAAAGCATAAATGCATAACTCCCATTAGCACTAATGGAAGTTAGACACACTCATCAAAAGGAGAATATACTCCTATCTTTACAAAGGTAATCAGTGTGTCACAAAGCTGTATTTTTCTGAAGTTATCACTTGCATGCTATGCAAGCTGAGTACAAAGGTTTGCATTAATTTAAATTCAGATTAAGCACTTAAAAAATATTTCTCCTTCCCAGGAAGAACTGAATGCAGGGAATCAGTTTGCTATTATGTTAAAAAAATACATCACAAAATGCAGCAAAAATAATCACCCCTATAATTAAAGGCTGTAGTGGTAAAATGCTTAAAAATATTCCATTATTGAAAGAACATTCCACTGCTGTTCTGGTAAAGATATAATCAGGTGATTCCTCTCTATGGTCCTTTCTTTAATACTCTCCTAAAGAATCACTATGATTTTGTCCACCGGCAAACTGTTTTAGTATATTTAGATTATCTATCTGGGGACAGATTTTTAGCATGGTCTATTGGAATAGGACAAAGGGTAATATTTTGAAGCTAGAAGATGATCAATTTAGAGGAGAAGTAAGGAAGAAGTTTTTTACAATGAGCAAAGCACCAGAACAGGCTGCCCTGAGAGGCAGTGGCTGATTCATCTCTGGAAACATTCAAGGTCAGGTTGGATGGGGCTCGGAACAACCTGATCTCGTTCAAGATGTCCCTGCTCATTGAAGGGGGGTTGGTCTAAATGACTTTTAAAGGTCTCCACCAACCCAAACTATTCTATGATTCTGTATTCTATGCAGCTAATCATATCTTAATAAAGATGGTGAACTGATGGCATTTAAAAAATACCAAACAAGTTATTTACTTTTCTTCATTTATTCAGTAAATTCTTTGACAAAGCATTAAGCTTTAACCCTTCTTGAGAAGTGAGGAAGAGAAAGGTCATCATCAGCTCTGAGGGAGGGCACAGGAGATCTTACAGACAGATGCCCATCTCTCTTTTCTGACACTATTTGTTCATAAAGATTAACCTCCAAAACGATCAGAGTCCAGTTCTTATTCCAGCACAAACACCAACACTGTTTAAAAAAAAAAAAAAAAAAAAAAAAAACAAAAAAAAAACCTTCCTTAAAAAGGAATGAAACAAACCACCTTTTCCTGCCACATCAAACAGATTTCCCTGTGCTCAGCACTGTGCACTTGGTAGCACTGTCAAAGTCAGTGGCTGGTAACAGCTTCTCCATATCAGTTTTTTTATTTGCTAGAAAACCAAATGCTCCTCCTGACCCCTGAGCTCTTCACACTTGTCTAAACATCGACTCCCAAGCAAGGAACTTCCTAAATTCCCTCATATCTAAGAAAGAAGAAATGCTGTTTTGAAAAATCTTACGTTTAAATTAGTATATATAAGCATCATAGTCAGTTTTGGGTGCTGAAAAATTAAGTCCTCCTGAAAAATCAAGATTTATACAAGTATTTCTTTTATCTATTCCACAAAAAAAAACATTATAAACTGTTACTCAGTAGAGGCATCACATTTACTAGAAAAAACAAAAGCTCCCAAACATTGTTTAAAATTTAGTTCAAAATTAATATCCATTTATTCTGACTTCATTTAAGCTCAAATATCCTTTTCTGAATCTCCATAATAATGAAATACATTTTTAAAGTATGACACTGTACTGAAGTTCAGTACTAAAGGAGTGAGTAGCTGCAGATACATCAATGCACTCAGTTCAAGTGACTGAATAAAGCTGTTTGAGAAGTTTTGCTCTGAAGGTTTCTGTGGTTATTCAACAAAACCAGGAAGCAGAGAGCAAAGCAGATACCAAGTCAATCTCTACCCTTACCAAGAACTAAAATAACCTTCATCCAACACATTACCAGAGCTAGGAATTAGGAAATGTCATGGTTTTCAGCAAAGGGCTTCAGCACTCAGACTGCCTTCAGCATGGTGTTCAGGAGCTCTCACAAACCAGCTGGAGTCAGGCTGTCCATAACGCTGCTTTCTCACTCCCAGCTCTGCAAAGTCCTACTCTCAGATAAAAACAAAAATATTTTAAATGTCATTCTAATTTCCTGAGATTCTGGCCTTACCCAATGCAGAAAACCATCAAGCAAACAGAAAAAATAAATACAATGTTTTGAATACGCAGACTCGTTCAGTTTCGTAATGAGGTACAAAATAAAAATTACAGTTAACTCAAAGTATATTTTAATCTGAGAGGGGCAACTAATGGCTGTGTGTTGCAGTGCTCAGGACAGACACATCCTACACTCAAAAAATGTTTGGTTAAAATTAATAAAAGATTATTTTGAAGATGGTAGTGAGACAGAAAGCATTTAGTTCTGAATGACATATTTTCTGCTTCTACTTCCATAGACAACATATCAAACAATGATAGTGGCAAAGGCAGCACCTGAAGTAAAAAATTTATTTATCTTCACTTTCAGCTCTTTCTCAATACTCTTTGCCCTGACTTTAGCTAAGTAGGTAAAAATATAAGTTAACATTATAACTTCTACTGGAATATTACAGCAGAACTGCTGCTGTTACTTCCATTATAGTAACCTGCATGACCTAATCAAGGTCTATCAGAAAGAAGTTTAGAGGCCAAATAACAATTTGTCAAAATAAGAGCTCACAAAAGAGCTGGAAAAGAGAGCAGAGTATTTAAACAGAGAGGAACATTTATGTAACATTTTATATGACCATTTTAAATTGCTAAAAAAAGAAAGGGCTAACTCGCTGGAACAGTGAGTCCTTGCCTCTAGGAGGACAAGGTACAACACTGGGTATGAAAATGGAAAAAAAAGATAAAAATTCGTAACTTACAAAATTACTTGCACAAAACGTGTAGTTACCCAGAAAGCAAAGACTTAGCATCTACTTTTGAAGCATCTCATAACAGGAGCCCATTTCCTTATCTCTACACATCTGGAATCCATCAAGAACCAATGGAAATGCTACAAATTATAATTCAACTCTGCAGCAGATTTCCATGAATGGAACATGACATCATAGTTTAGGAAATTTATAATGTGGTTTGGAGTTGTAATTGATAATATGGCTTAGAGCCTCCTTCTCTAAATTGCCAATAGAGAGGAATGAATATTGAATAGTGCAAACGTTTTTATTCCAAATTAGAATAAATTGAAAGCCTTATACTATTTTTTTAGTCAAAATATTCCTCAGAATTTCAAACAGAATATATTGAAATAATTGTTTTTAAATGCTGAATTGGTCACTCCAATAATACATCATTTTTGCATGAATAAACTAGTGTGGCCAAGTAATATAAAACACATTAAAATAACAATGTCAAAATGAAATTACTATGCTAAATATAAGATTTCAACATTCAAAATTAAAAATCACATTGTCCAAAATGTGAGGAAGCTGAAGCAAACTATTTAAATCTTTTTCACAAAGTTTATACAGAAAACACTCCTTCATGCAAAACTTGAAAGTGAAAACTAAGATGAAAAAGAAAAGAAAGCATCAGAAAATGTTTCTAACAAAAATATCTTCAGCCAACCATACTTGTCACTCTGAATCTGACTGCTTAGTGACCTTTACAGATGAGCTGTCTCAGCTGAGATCCTGGTAACAAATACAAAATTATCTGAATCATCAGCACAGAATTAACAGACCCCATTTGGCAGACAAGACTCCAGGCCTGAGCAGAAATGAAGCTGCCTTTTTATCCTAGAGACAGCTGCTCTAGGATGGGGTCAAAAACTAACTTTTCAAATTAGCCAAAAACTAACTTTTGAAATTAGTCAAACTAATTCTCATGTAAATGCCTGTCCTGCAATAAAATACATTACCTTACCTGCTTCATGTATTGCTATTACTCAAAATGACAACCTGAAAGTCCAGGGTTTTCACGGCCACATTTTTAAAGTACTTCTAGTTTTTGCTTTCAAAGTGCAACTCACAGATTTGTAGGAAACTTTAGGCTTCCAAGTAGCTTTGGCTGAACTTAAAAATCAATATTCCGCATGCAGAAGAAATTTAGTCAGTCCTATACCTAAAGTAGGCTGCAAGTGCAGAAAGCACACTCTGCTTTTCCCTTCGAGGCACTTGGAAAATAAGATGGTCTGCATTTATCAAGGAAGTCTCAGCTATGGATACCCTTCTCAAAACTAAAGACGTGCTTTATCCCTGAGGAGAAAAATATCATGGCAAACATAGGGATAAACTGGGTTAAAGTTGAATGGCTCTTAGCATGGGAGGCTGATATCTAAATTCTATCAAAAACCTGATTGATTCTCCCAGTCCCCTGTTTGAGTAAATTTACCTTTACAAAGAGCCTAGAGTTTAATTTATCTCACTAAAGAGGCTCTGAGTTTGTACTGCAGTATTAATGGGTCAAAGCCAATCTATATTTACGGATTTGGAAAAACAATTCACGGCTGCTCTAATGATTACTAGCTACAAGTTTCTCACGCAAATTGCCTATAAACTTTGTCAGATTGGAGAAACAAGCAAATACCAAGTTGCCTCTGGTTCCTCTCAACTCTACTGTGCCACACAGACAGCATGGGGGACACATTTGATTTCTACAGCAGTAAATTAAAAATGTAATTAAATCCGATTGTCAAAAATGTAGTAATTTAAAGTTTATAGCACTGTTGTTCTCACTGCACTTCGCACATCCCTGCAGAAAGACAGAGCTACCATTTTAAAGCAAAACATTTGGCCAGACAAAGTGGCTGGCAGGTCACACCACCAGCTTCTCCTTGGGCAGTGTTCCAGCAGGACTGGGGCCATAGCATGGCTTTGGTGCAGTTTTGGGGCTCCACACGTGAATAACACACCACAGGGGTGCCTTTAGCACCAGCCTCGTGTCCTGCTCACCACCAGGGCCAGCCCTTGTCTCTCAAAGGTCACTGATTTCTGATTAAGTGGAAATTCTCACCACTTATGTGCATCCTCCCACAAACGATCTGGAGTTAAGGAATAAAGAGATGTCCTTCATGGAAAGCACATCCGTCCTGTGGCACTGATGATGATCTGACTCAGGCCTTGTGCTCTCCGTTGGGCTGTCCCTTCATTTCCCTCTCCTGATCCTGCTTCTGCTTTCTCTGTACCCAGCTGTTTTCCTTTTTTCTCACTATGTTTTTGTTGTTCCTTGTTTTATGCTTTCACTCTGTAGATTTCTTCCTCCAGTGCCTTTCTCCCTATAGTCCTGATGCACCTAAAACGAACAGATCCCAACTGCAACGGGATGCAATTTGGATCAAAACCATGTAACTCTGGTGCCATCTCCTCCTGCTCAGCACAAACACTTAAGGGGAGAATTTAACAGAACTGAAGCACTGAATAGACCTCGAAAGAATCCCAACTACATGAGCTCGGTGTATATGAACAGATATATCCACTTCCCAAATAGATTAAAACCTAAACCTACTAAAGTCCTTTTGCATTACACTGAGAGATAACAAGGAAAATTGTTCAAATGCCAACCACATTTTCATATGAAGAACAAGCTTGTCCTGGGCAAAACAGACCAGGAAAATGGATGAATGAGTGGAAAATATGATTCAGTCTCTTTGAAATCTGCCACTTGAACAGGAAAAGGAAAATCAGAGAATACACAATCAGTTAAAGAGAGTAAGCCAAAAAAGGGCCGAAAGTGAAATGAACTTATTATGAAATATGAAGTATGTCCCTAAATACATATACGTTCAAAAATGCAATTTCCAAACATTTGAGCTAGACAGAGTGGTATAGAAAGCGCTGGTTTTACTGCCTCTTAATCCAAGAAAAAAATGAATGGACAACAAAATGTAAGGATTAGAAATGTAAAACTTTGCCTTTTAAAGATACCGACTTTAAGCACTGTAGAGCTTACTTATCTGCCACAAAACACAACTCAGTGTTTGCTAAAGAAGTGTCTAGAAAGAAAACTGAAGAAAATTCAAGGATTTGGTTTAGGCAAATGGAAACAAGGCAGAATCAGCCAACTGTGCTGCTGCTGCTGCTGCTGCACACAGCTACGACTCCAGGTTTATCCCCCTCCTGCACAGCACTCCTTTGAAGAAAATCCAATTGCTGATGAACAAATTAGAGCAGACTTAAATGAGCCTGTGAGAAGGACCATGAAACCAGCTGCAGGTACGAACAGCAGCTTCTAAAGGAAAAGTTAACAGGCCATGGGGAAAGGACTGCAGCTCCAGCTGGGCAATCGGAACCCTTTGTGCTCTGGAGCAGTCATGATAAGTGGGGAAAACAGAACAAGGAGGCACAGGGTGAAAATAATACTCTTCATGCGTACATGAGCCTGCTGATGCATGAACAGATACATCCCTGAAGTCTTTACGTGTAATAGAAAGCAATGTGGAAGTCTGGAGGGAACTCACAGATCTGCTGTGTAGCACCCACCATCTGTTACCATTCCAAAACGCTTTATCCACTGCTCAGCTTTGCTCACGCAACAGAATATTTGCCCTAGGGGGTTGCATCCTAGGAGTAATGATGTAGCACATTCAGTTTAGACTTGCTGATCACATTAAGGAGCACTGTCTTAGTCAGAAATGTATTACTGAGAAAAGGTCTCCCTGTTCCACCAACCTCGCAATGGTAACTGTGAGAATATTTAAACTCACTCCTGCGCTACACTCAGGAGACTTTTGCTTCAACAAGCAGGGAGAACTAAGATTTATTTAGTGTCTGGTCCACTTTTCCAGGGGTTCACATATGGAATTGCTGTACTTAACCTCGCAACATTAGGTTACTATCCAGAAATACTGATTAGAAAATGTAAATCGTTCTGCTAACCTCTTTCAAAAGACACCTTATGCAACAGATACACTCTCCCTGTGTAAATGTTTTCTAAGTATATTGATGTCTTTGTTAAATTCTTAATGCTCTGGGCTGTGCAATAAGTAAAAAATCAATAGGGACATAAATTTGAAGAAGGATTGCAGTGATTAGCTGTGTTTTTGGCTATTGGTGGCAAAAGGTAGTTTGACCTCCCACTAGCTGGAACACTTGATTCCATTTTTTCCTGACTTATATCCCAATCTCTGGATTTTGTCCCATGCCCAAAGATTTCAACTAGCAGGGAATCAGGCTACATCGCAATAAATACAACTAGGAGTAAGCTGTTACAAGAAGTAAGGACTCTTAAGGAAAGTGTATTTCAGGTACTCTGTGGAAGAAATATAACACGCCTAGTAAAAAAACAAAAACAAAATGTCAGAAAAAAAGTAGCCAGGAACAAAATTTTTGCAATCAATAATGGTGCTGCCTGAGAAAACACAACAGCCTCAGGACGCTGCAGAGGTCACAACTAACACAATGCTGTCCTGGTGTACAAAGAATATTGGTGGAGGAAGGGAGAAGTCATTTGCAGAATACAATGGTGACACAAGTTAATGGCCCTGAATACACAGCACTGTTTAATGCTTGTTAACGATCATTAACAGTGGCACCGGTATCGATGCAGCAACAGGGATTAACATCATCGATCTGAGCAGAAATTACCCAAGATCTACTTCTAAGCAAGCAAGAAATGTGGCACCTTGGAGACATAAATAACATGAGAGCAGAAAGAAGCACAGCCCGTGGTCAGGCAGGGGAGAGCAGGTAAAACAGCCACTCCAGGTGACACTGTTTAAAGACTAGACCAGGGCCAAGAGGAAAAATTACTGCGGGAAAAACCCTATTGTGGTACAACCGGTGGAAGGAGGAATTTTAATGAGGACAAAACACCAAACCAACCACCCCCAAAAACTAAAAATAATGAGAAAATAAAAATTCTTCCTAAACCAAGATTGTCCATTGCTTGAGAAACCACAATCCCTGGATCAAAGGACACCACAATGCACGTCATACTTGGTACCGAGGTGGCACCTCCACAACCGTTCCCTGAATGACCAATTACCCATCCACAGCTGGCTCATAGAGAATCTTCAGCATCAGCACAAATACAGCCTCAAACTGCTCCAGTCAATTCCCTAATGAGAGAATTGAATCATTCAATCTGTTTCGCAACAACATGGTTTAAATTCTTTTGTTTCAGAAGTTATTTTAATAAATCAGTGGAATGGTATCAATCAAGCCTTTTATTCCTCTTTTTAGCAGTTTCTGAGAGAAACACCAGCCAGCCTGGAGATGTTCTATGTATCTTTTCAAATTTTCTGGGCCTTTCCCAAAACTTTGTCCTCAGACTTGGCAAAACCTAGCTGTGTATTTCACGCCACTTGCCGGAGTTTTAGGAAAGAAGTGTTTTAGCTGAAAGCCTCCAAAGATTGGAGTGCTATCTTAGGATTTCTTTACTTGTTCTTCCACAGGCTGCTTTTCCCTGAGCAGAGAATCAAAGTCCAACCCCCTCTGCTGCCTTTCAGAAATAAACTCTTCACAGAGAGCCACAGGCAACAAAACAACTCCCTGGCCTGGCTTCCAGCTCCAGGCTCCGCACGGAGAGATTCCAATAAAAAATGAAAGCTCTGTGCAGAGCTGGCACGAGTAGCACTGAACACACCCCTCTTCACTTCTGCCCAAGCCCCCGACAGAGCACTAATGCATCGCATCCCAGCAAATATGTGAGCACCAAACAGCCCCTGCTACACCAAAAATGCTCTTGTACACAACGGCCACGTTCCAGCCCGGCCACTTCAGACTCTCATCTCTTTTAAGGGTCAGGAAACAAAATAATATAGGGTTTCACTCTTAATACCCATCATTAATTGCAAGAGTAATACCAACATATACAGAGATGTAATTCTAATAGAGGTGTTTCTTTGTTTCTTGAATCCAACTCAGCAACAAATTTCTGGAGCAGAGCCTTTTCTTTTATTGCTCAGTGATGGATTGATTTCTTGCACTTGACCCATATCCATCGACAAACATCACAACACGCTCAGCTCTGTGAAAACAAGTTCGTATTTATCTCATGCACAGGAAAAGCTTCCTTTAAGAAGTGCCAAATGTTTTATACCATCTTTTCCTGCACAAAGTTTGCATATGTGCTACTGTGGAATCTGTGTGCTGTGCTTCCCAAACCACTTCCATTTTTATCACAAACAATTTTAAAGCAATTTCAACCATCTTCATGCCAGGCTTCCCAGGTCCACTTTTTATTTTATTTTTCAGGATAGACAAGAGGCAACAGAGACCCAAGGGAAGCACCAGCTCCAGCAAAGGCCACTCTCTACACATTTCACTCTCCAGGGGACAAAGGCAGTGTGCAGCATGAGAAACGTGCCAGGGGCAACAACAAATACAACTATGGGGAGACACTCTCGGTTGCTCTTTAAGGAAAGCAAACATGTTATGAAAAGCTGAAGTAATACTTCTTCAGCCAGGTAATATCTTTCCATGCTAACTGTAATACACAGTCTACAAAAGATGACAGTGAAATGACTGGTCAACTGTAAAGCAAAAATGCATTAATATTATAATTTTTCCTTTTTTTCTTTTTTTTTTTTAGAGAGACTATACTAAACAAAATAAATGTTTGCAAAATAAATGTGAACAGAGCAGAGAGATTTCATCCCCATACCAGTCCCATGGTTTCCCTGATGTTCAAAAGGGGTGCCATCACCTATTCTCTTTTCTCCTCACTGCGTGAAAATAAAGATGCCCACATCAGAACTTGCAATTACTCAGCAAATGAAAGCTTCTGCTGAGGCTAATACAGGAAATCTGGAAACAATATAAAAAAACTCCAAAAATAAAACAAGCAAATAAAGTTAATACAAGGGCTTGAGTTAAGAAAAAAAACAGAGTGAAAATATTTCTGACTTAGATGGAGTGGTTTATTATCATCTCCAAAGAAACACATTGAAACTGGAAAAGAGGAAGAAACAAAAAAAAAATGTTGGAGAATCTTTGCCTTGAAAATGTATGTGCATGAAAAATTACTTGCTTTGAAAATTAAATCTGAACAGGGTGTGCCTGCTGAAATTGCTGGCACAACCTAGGATTTTATGGTGGACAAAGTGATAAGCCTAATTCCAAAAACAGGGGTTTACATTAAGAGAAAGAGGTGCAAACATATGCTTCCTCCAGAAAGCTTTCATTGAAATGCTGCATTCATATCCAGGCTGGTTGGTTAAAGAAAGGAGCTGTGTTTGCTTCCCTCCCTGAAGTGCCACTGCAAACCCTTTATCCTGTGCTGGCACACACACACAAAACCACACGTGCTCAGGTGATTTGCTGAGCTTTAGCATGAGACAGGATTCCTGCTGCAGGCCCTCATTCAGACTGCAGCTCTTTCTACAACACCGTTTATTAAAATATCTGAAAAATATTGTCACTGTGCTGACAATACACCCATCTGACAGAGGACCACCAAGGAGCCAGTGCACTCTATCACATATAGGAAAGATTGGTAAAAAATACCTAAACAGAAAAAAATGCAAGGAGCTCACGTATTCACAGAGGAATAAACACAACTATTCTGAATTTTATTGTCATATAGTCCCTGAAACAAGTGATGTAAGTACAGACCTCAGTCATATGATGCAAATCTTTTGAGTCCTCAGTATTTCCCAGGGCAGCATACATATATCTAAGTAACTTGAGAGAAATTGGGAAAATATCCTGAAAAAAAGCTTCAGTCTGGCTCCAGAATCCAGCTGGAGACTGCCGGTACTGGCAGAGAAGCAAGGATTCATCACTGGTTTATGGACAACTAACAGAGTGACAGAACCCCTGTGTGGTGTCACTCACACAGCGAGTTTAGAACTCTGCCCTAACACACCGTGTCCCATGACCTGACATCAAAGGCACTGTCCTGACACCAGCAGAAATGGTCCCCAAGCACACTGCGGCCACGGAACGAGCTGCTGGGCCAGGCTGAAGCAGATTCCTCCCTGTTGCAAAGTGGTCACGCTCCACAACAGAAGCAATCTGAGAGACCTTAAGTCCCTTAACATGGTTTTTTTTTGCAAGGGAAAGCATAGGGGAAGTTTAACCCGTGTTTATTTAAATTTAATTCCTCTGGCTATTTTAAACTATGTTGCAGTTTTGGGCTTAGACTGAAGTAAACCAAGCTGCTTTGCCATCTAATGCAAAGCTCTTACCAGCACCAATGAGATGTCAGGTGCAACTACTTTCAGTATTCATTGGCAGCGTTTTAAATTCTTACTTCCTATTAGAAAACCTGAAGATCAATAATGCTAAAGGAAGATGTACTCTCATTTAAAGTCTCCAAAACTATGCCAGACCACTGGAAGGCCTTCTGAAATCAAATACTTTTCCAGCTAACAGGGATTGGACCAGTTAATGGTTGTGCGTACTCTCCACCACATCCTTTGACAGCCAAAGTGATCAGATTTATCACTGACAAATCTACTAAGTTATTTTCAACAAAATTACTGGCTATCATCCCTATTTTCTTACTCTAATTTGTAAATTCTTTCAAAGAAAGAAAAAAATCCAAGTCAGGTTTGAAAAACACCTAAATATTGCCTTTGAAATAAACCAAAATAAAAGAGGAGAAAAAAAAATGAAGGAAGAAATCTGAATGATATCTGCACAGGTACATCTTCACATATTATATAAAATGGGAATATATTTTGTCACTTTTAAAATTAGCTCATAGTGTTTCTTCTTCAGCAACATCTAATTATCTCAGATAAGGACCAGCATTTCCTCTCCAACTTTAGACATTTGCATAATTATTAACTTTGGTGGCAAGCACATGAAATTGTGGACTCAGTTTCAAGCAGAAAAGGAAATGGACTGTAAAAACTTCTGCATTTAAGGGCTTCTCTTATTAAAGAGCAGTCTAGAAATAGCTACATGGGGATGGATTTTGTAGCGAAGGAGCTTTCAAACAAGGAAGAAATAATGTGCTTGGAAGATAATGTCAGAGAAATTCAAAGATCAGCAGGGAAAGTTTCATTAAAGGGCAGCAGTTAAATACCAGGCCTTACCGAAAGACACAGTGATTCATCTGCCACTTGAAATCCTTAAATCTTTCTTTTTGTTTTTCTAGAAAACATGCTCCAGACCCCAAAGAAACTGCTTACAGCAGGAACCACTTTTTCAATCTCTATTCCCACCCCTTCCCAGGAGGCAAAGATGATAAAACTTTCAGATAGATACAAATTATCCTGTTCCAAGAGGAGCAAAAAGTAGTAAGTAGCTATTTATTTTCTGCTAAAATCATCCTGTGCAGAGTTCACTTACTCTGCCAATATCCACAGAAAGTGCCAAATGCTCCCCTCCAGCTCCACAGTAATGAATCTGAACATGAAGTTATATATTTCATTCTCCATGCACATAGTGCCATCACTGCAAGGCCACAGTGCCAGGAAAGAAAGTCTTAAAAAATAAAAATAGAAGCAGGAAGCAGAAATGCTGCTTTGCAAGGCTATTCCTTGGGGGGTTGTAGTATCCAAGATATTGATTTCACTAACTATACCGGCTATTTTCAAAGAAAATGTATAAAAACCCCAAAACCTACACATTTTTTTCTGTGTTTATCAAAATTCATAAATCCTTAATTACCCCCACTTTCTCTTTAATTCTCATACACACACATACTCTAAT
>VZTA01005792.1:101442-160219 GCA_013398855.1 Mohoua ochrocephala | reverse complement strand
CTTTTTTTTGTACAATTAGACCTCACTGTTTCTTTGGCAAATAAACACCAGAAAACACCGAACTGCAAGCTTAGAAGTTTCCACACTGACTCAGAAAACCATCACTGCAGAAAGACTGGATATTAGTACAAATGTACTGTTAATAAAACACAGGGCCTTTCTTTATTAAATAGCATTTCTGATATTATTTTCAGGAGATGGAAAAGTTCATAACTGTACAATCTCTCTTTTAGACTGGATTGTTTTTAACAATTTTTTGCATGCAACTAATAAAAATAATATTTTTTGCATGATACTAGTAAAATTATATTCCACTTTTGATGAGCTTTTTAAGGTGGATTTTAAGACCATAGAAGAAACCTGTATCCAAGAAAAGGCTTAGCATCAAATTCTACATTTTTTTTACCACATCTGGAAAACTCATAAAAGAAGCTTTGCTCTTATTACAGGCTGTAGAACAGAGTTAAAAAATACAATCAACTACATGTTTTATAGCATCAACAATATTTAATATAACTCCATCCACAGCCTTTTAGTTTTATTGTCCTGGGTTTTGCAATGAGTAGTATTTTTATGCACGGAATATTATGCACATGTTATGAATAACTACTAGAGTTCTTAGGAGAATAATCTCATGGAGTTTTTAAGTAACAAGAGTAATAGATGGAACCAGCATAAAGATCTTCTTCCAGTATGTACTTACCTGATTTTTTAGTGACCACTTTACAACACTGGGTCTGTGGTAACTTTATTTGACAATTAGGACCAGTGTTTTTCAGATAGGGTGGGGTCAAAGGCAGCTGGTTTGTGAATTTAACAGAGAATAGCAAATTTAAAAACTGCTTTAGGATTTAATTAGCAAATAGTCTTAACAGGAAAACAGTTTTCTGCCAAACACAAGAAACTGCTCCTCTTGGCGAAAGATCTGTTCCACCTTTACCCAGTATCAGATCTTTTTGCACTGACTGCAGACAGAAACCAGTTCAAAGAAGAAATTAAGGGCAACTCAGCAGAGAGATGTCATTGGAGTAGCTGGGGAAAGGGAGTGGCAGGAAACTAAACTGAGTGTCTCTTCTCTTAACCCTGAACTACTGGAGAACAAATAACACTGGAGCAGGTCCTGGAAAAAAAAAAGATCGACCTAATTTTTCTCCTTTTTATGCTTTTGCTTTTAAATGCACTTATCCTTGTTACACCCATTTCATTCTTCAGCGTTTATCATAAAGCAACAGTTCAATCACACAGCTCCCCACTAAAGAAAAGCGGTTCCAGTTATAGTTGACCACCCAAGATGATATAATTGGAGCATTATTTCCCTTGCAGAGTCATTCTGAATTTCCATACACAGCCACCAGACTGCCAAACTCCTGCCTTGCACAGAGCACTCCTTAACAGTGCCCAGTTTTGCACAAAACCTGTTGTCATTCCTTTGATTCCATCACCTGCAGTAACACCAGGATGACCACAATGACACAAACCAGACGGTTGCTGCTGTGTTACGTGTGCATTTCTTAGAAAGAAAGTGAATGAGGCATGGCATCAAGAGAAAAGGAAGTGGATGAGTAGAAAAAAAGGACTCTGAAATTGTTTTCTTTTTTACATTAAAGCTGCTTAATTTTGGAGGAATCTCCACACCATGCACAAATCATTTAATAAATCAGAACACTAAATACAATTCCTAGTCATCAGGAAATTACTGTGAGCTGTACAAGTATATTGAAATATTCAGAAGTCTTTTCTAGATGCAAAGAGAACCAGTTCTCAAATCCCAAAGTTCAAATATTAATAGAATTGATCTTGTGAATCTACAAACAAGATCCAGTTCTTAAAAACAATTCTTCATCACTGCTTCCAACCGAGTCAAGAGCATGAAGAGATAATTTTAGTGGGTTTCTACTAGACAGAGCTTTAAAATTAGAAAGCCACTTCAAAAATTAATGAAAGATACGTGATTCAGAGCAACAAGGAAAACTGGGACACTGGCCAATTTCAAGAGGGTTTGAAATTTTAACTGATTTTTTTTTTCTCAGTGACTGGATAATGATATCATTCAATACTGAGACTTTTTACCTGGTTTCAAATTCTGTTAGAGCTTATAGACTTACCATTAATCCATTTGGCTTCTGGATTATGAACTATGAACTCTTTTCTGAAGAGATCTTCCAAGGATAATCTGTTTTCTGATGAATTTGCGAGTTCATCTAAAATAAACACAAGATCATTTTAGATAATTATTGAAAACAACACATTCAGTGTTGCTTGCAAAACACTGGAATTACAGAACCAGAAGTCCTGTTGAAATTGGTAACAATACCTTGCTCTTATTTTTTTTTTTCACAACAAGAAAAAGCATCATTTTTGTTTAGTAAAACTTCAGGAAACGAAGAATTGGTACTTTTGGACAAGACAACTGCGGGATTTAGTGCTTGGCTATTTATTATACTGGGACTTTCACAGCAAAGCTCTTTCTTACCACAGCCCCACACCACAAAAAAATACAAACCAATGCAAAAATTTCCTGACAGCCAAAGGATGTTGGCTACATTGAGTATCTTACACTGAGAGAAACCAAGTAAAAAACTCCTGTAAGTAAATTTGGAAACAACGTCACCTAGTCAACAATTTAAAATTAAATTGAAAAAAATTCTACATATACATTTTATAGCCTGTTCTTGCTTTCTAGTGACTAGAACAACATAACTTGGCTAACAGCCTTGTGTTTTCCCCAAACATGACAGAACCCAGGAATACTGTGCTTCTGAACATTAGACAACATTGACTTACAAAACAAAACAAAATAAAACAAAGTAATTCTCCTGCATCTAAAATCATCTCCACACTTCAGAAAACTAAGAAAAGAAGCTCTGCTAACTATCAGTGTTCTTCTGCTGTAAGCTAAATAAATAAATAGTGAAGATTCAATAGCGAACTGCTGCAACACTACCCCTGTAACAGGGGTAATGTTGAAACATTACTATTTAAAGCAAAAATTTTAGTGTCAAAAGACAAACCCACAAAGTTTCCAAGGAATAATCACTGGCAGCAGCTTGCATTTCACCTGACTGCTTTAGGCTGTTTAGAACAGCAGCTGCCAAAAGCTGTGCTGTTTGTTGCCTGTGCCCTTGCAAAGAGATGCACCTGTGCACTTCCCACACCACCAGCCCAATGCCCAGCCAGGCTTTTTTAATGATTTTATATTATTGGGCAGGTTACCATAAATTACTGCACTGGTTCTCTTCTCTCTGTGAGCTTTTCCTTCCAATGTGTCAGACATCTCTACCTTCTCCACGAGAGGAACTTTGTGTCAGGCAGATTTTGTCCTTACTGATATTAAACAGCGCTCTGATGACAGACACATTAAAAAAAAAAGTATCTGGCCATCACAGCAGTCAAGCAGCAATCTTGTGATCTTTGTGTCACCCCAGCACGTTACCAGGACACTTTTAACAAAGAAATCTGCTTCGTAAAGGTCATATCCTGTAAAACATTTCGGATGAAAATGTGGCCCTTTAAGGAGAATAAAGTCAATCAATAGTTTCGTTATTGGTCTTTATTCAGCCAAATTTCTCAATTAAGAGGGCCAGCTGAAAGCTTACTGGAATCAACAGCAATATGATATTTTTGCCTTTAAATGTCAGCACTGCCTGCTGCAGTCACTTCAGCTGGTATTAATAAAGGTGCACCCTTGGCGTACTGAAGAGAAACTCCCTTTTAATGCACATCATGAATTTACAATAGACCATCACAGGCCAGCACAGCTGCTCACGCCACAGCTCTGCTGCATTTTGCATGTTCCTCCCTCCCAGGTTGCAGCAGGGCCCCGGGAAGCACTTACCCACTGTAATCAACTCTTGCACTTCACATCTTGTAAGGCTAAGCATGTAGAGTTGTCCAAATCCTCTCTCGTAAGACAAACACGCTAATCCTTAAATAAGTTTTTGCCCTCTTCCTACCTCCCAGGGATCAAAATGGCCTGTTTGGAGTTTTTTTTTTCATCTGCCAGTCCAGCACGGGACACAATATTCCACTTACTGGAGCTTTACAGCAGAGCAACATTATCTCTCTTGATTTATACCTAATCCCTCTGTTTACACATCATGAGACCTTGTTAGCTCTTGCTCCTGCCACACACTGTGTTTTTATCTTCAAAGTAAGCACATGTTGTTATGTGTGCTCCGTTCAGCTCCACAAATACATTCTCGTGTCTTCGAAAGCCTGCTTCTGACTTAACAGCATTGAACACTGGGCTCTTCACATGCCCATTATCCCCTTTCTCCATAACCTTGTTGAAAACCTACCTTCAACAAGCTGTTTTCCATCACCTGTTTGGATTCAATAAACCCTGGTCCTGATGCTGTTTATAATTCCAAACGGGTTTCCCTTCTAACCTTACCTGAGTCTGTTTCTGCTTACTGTGACCCTTTATTTCCTGCCAGTTTGCCGACTTGCAACCGAGCTCACACAAGCTGTTAAGGCCAAAATACGCTTTACCTATGACAGATTTTTTTCCAACTGCTTGAATAAAAATCACTAAAACAATACATCAGCTGAGTACAGAGAGGCTATCAGAGAAGAAAGGAACACCAGCTCTGCTCTCTGTCTTCTATCACATCCCTGACAAGAAATCTCAATATAAATGGGATTTTAAAGTAAGTTTTTAGATTACAGTTAGCATGTCTAAACTGAAAAAAATGGCATCTTCAAGCAATGTAACTAGATGTTCAAAAAGTAATTTTTTTCTAATGCTAAGTTTTTACCAAAAGAGAGCCCTGTTTGTAACCCTCAGTTCTAGCTTTCCGCTCTGTCAGTATCTCAGATGCCCAGTTTATCTGTAACGAGATGAATTACACATCATGGGAACCCTCGAAACACTCTACTGGGTTAATCTTTATTGAGCACAAGCACAAATTAGTTGTACTTCACAATGTTTATACTCAGGGGCAGGGGAGAACAGGAGGGGGTGGCCCTCTGTGTCAGTGACCAGCTGGAATGCACAGAGCTGCCCCTGAGGATGGATGAGGAGCTGACCTTATGGGTCAGGATTAAAGGGGGGACAGGGACAGGTGACATTATAGTGGGGGGCTGCTACAGGCCACCCAGTCAGGAAGACAGAGGGGAGTGTCCTCACATCCACAAGCCCTGGTCCTCATGGGTGACCTCAACCACCCCAATACCTCATGGAGCGACAGCACAGCTGGGCATAACCAACCCAGAAGGTTCCTGGGATGCATTGTTGGAAACTTCCTTCTCCAAGTGACAAGGACATGGACCTGTTGGAGCAGGTCCAGAGGAGGCCAAAAAGATGCTCAGGGCTGGAGCATCTCTGCTATGGAGACAGGGAGAGAGTTGAGACTGTTCAGCCTGGAAAAGAGAAGGCTCCAGTAAGACTTAGGGCACCTTCCAGTACCTAAGAGGGCTCCAAGAAAGCTGGAGAGGGACTTTTTACAAGGGCATGGAGTGACAGGACAAGGGGGAATGGCTTTAAACTGACAGAGGGCGGGTTTAGATTAGGTGTTGGGAAGAAATTCTTCCCTGTGAGTGTGGGGAGGCGCCGGCACAGGGTGCCCAGAGAAGCTGTGGCCGCCCCATCCCTGGAAGTGTTCAGAACCAGGTTGGATGGGGCTCGGAGCCACCTGGGATAGTGGAAGGTGTCCCTGCCCATGGCAGGGAGGGTGGAATGGGATGGTCTTTAAGGTCCCTTCCAACCCAAACTAATCTTTGATTCTAGGATGTACTTGTTTTATGTTAAAGACTTCCTTTTATCACTTTGTATTTACTACCACATTGCAAAATAGCCTACTATCTCTTTTTCATTTCCATTGTAAATTTTATTGAATTATTCCTTGAAGGAATGATATTTCCAATGTCCTCACACTATCTGCCACAGATTTCTGTATTTCGGTCTGAAATTATATATTTTTATGTATAGCAAATGACACAGATTACAGAAGATACAAACAAAATCAAATGTTACAAACTAAATTACTACTTCTTAACTGTACATCCAACTAAAAACAGTTCAAATACTGGCATGTATTAATTCAAAATGACAAACCTGTTTGTGCTTACTAAACTAGAAGACTGCAAAAGTAGAAATTATTGGCCTTGCTACTTTTCACAAGTTTATAGGATATTATTTTTGCAGGTTAAATGTAGTCGAAACACCTCATAAAATTTGCCTTCTAACTTAGGAAATAAAACTAATAATTATGTTCTGTAGTATGCCATTAACTGAAGCTCCCTACTGAATTTTCTGTGGGAAAAAAAAAGGTTTTATGCCAGAAATTAGGATAAAGGCTTGATGTTAAATGCCACCTGAAAAGTGGAAAAACACCCCTAGTAAACTGTGTATGCAAGCTAACAAGTGTAACTGGGAATTAGTATAGCTCACTTTGGGTTTGCATGACAAAGGAAGAAAACTTGCCAGAAAATAGTCAGGTATCAAAAGCTGCTCGCCAATTTACAGTAGTGACAGGGAGTCTATACAGAACTGAACAGAAACCTGGATATTCTTGCAATGAATATCCACATCACAAAAAACCCTGTCGTTTGCTTTCTTTTCCTTTAAGAGTAGTATGAGAGAGGGTATGGAGAGGTTGGTCCTAACCCTGAACAGTTTATCTACTGGACATAACCCAAATGGATTTTCTTCCCAGAGCTTGATTTTACTCAAAACCTTTCCACAAAAAAGCATTTTCTGACAGTTGGTCTGACCTAAATGTTCTCTAAAGTGATTTTTCTGAAAAGGTGTCCTTTTTTTCCTATCATGTGTGAGTTTTCCTTCAGTCTACGATTAGAGGTAGGTGCCACTTTGCTCAACAGTAAGTGCACATATCAGCAGGCAGGGTTTAAATGCCAACATCAATATCTCGGCAAGGGAGTCCTGGAAAAGGCATCCGAGTCTTCCACACCCTCAGAAACTGTAAGTTAACATGAAGGTAGAACTGCTGTCAGTCCCAAAATGAAAAAACAGCCTTAAATGTTGTGGCAAAACACCTCTAAAGGGGTGGCCACATCCATACAACTCTTGGGCTGTTCTTAAGTGGTTTTTCATAGAAAAGCTTTCAGCTGCTAATACTTCCAATTGAACATTTGTCAGTTTTGAAATACAGATCAACAGTGGTTGGTCAGAGAGGTCTTCACATAATTCCTACAATGTGGCTCATACTGTCATGATGCAAAGCAAAAACAAGCTGATTCAAAGGCAGGAATGATTTAAAGTCACTGATATCTAAAAATCTACCTATGACTATTTCAGTATATGCAGGTGTGTGATGAAAGAGAAAAAAAAGCAGCAGAAGAAAGGTACCTGTGTAATATTTATACTGACACACAAACCAAATGATGGCATCTCATGGACAGGCATTTCCATACTGGCCACTAATTCCCAATATAAAGCTATATGTAAAAGACTATTCCCAAGGTTTTTTCTTTTTTCTTTTCTTTCTTAAATACTTCTCTAGCAATCCACTCCAAATATCAAACAAAAATCACTAGATTCATAATTCAGTTGCCCCAGAGGACAGACAGGCTCCTATTCTGAAACTTCCAAGTTTTTCCATTCCAGTCCCCTGCTTTAACAAGGGTAACCTCATTCTTTGGCATCTCTGTGCACTTTATTTATCATTGCACTTATCTAATTTTGAAGAAAACCAGCAGGGATATTTGCCTGCAAGCCTTCTACTCCCAGGTATGGAGCAGTGTAGCAATTTCCACTTGCTGGGAGCAATGGGGTTTGTTTAATGTACTCCTCAGTCCAAGGGGGCTCCCGGGGAGCTGCTGAGCCCCAACAAGTGGTTACTGGGCTGAGAGTTCATTTAGACTCTGCCAGGAATGTTTTACATCACTGGATGGTCTGGCTTTCCACTGTTCCGTCTCTCTGCTGAGAGCAACAAGACATTTATAAAGATTCTGAGGATTGTCATAGACGAGAAGCAAGATAAAACAATCAAAAATGTTACTAATGTTGTTGGCACAATTTACTAAAACCACAGCCACAATTGCGACACAGAGGTTTCAGGTTTGAACAGAAGCTAAGATATTAATAAGTCAAAATACATCTTATTTCAACAGAGATCCTGCTTAGTATTGTATAGTCAAGTTATATTTCATGTAATATAAGATAATTTTAAAAAATCATGAATTTCCTTTTAGTTTTAATATCATTTCTGTGGAAATTATATTAAAGTGGAAGCTAAAGCCTCTTTGAAGCCTTTTGCACATGAATTACACTTTTATTTGAAAAACTTGTTATCCCATTTGGAAGCATTGGTCCCTCTATTAAAAGGCAGGAAAGCTGTTGCTCCAAATTTGAGAGAGCTCAAATGACAACTGTTAGTGTACACAGACCCAAGAGTTTCTTACATTGTGGACAAAACAATGTGTAAATAATTGCAGTCAAAAGAGATCACTGCTGTTGTGTTTGGCACATCAGTAAATACACTTTTGCCTCCAAAAATACCAGTGAAGCAATCAGGCTTCTGAGCAATGACCATCTGAAATTATCATCATTTCCATAAAAAGAAGCAGCATGATGTACAGTGTTCAGGGGAATTTACATGAAATCTGAAAAGCACCCATCCATACAGGCAGAACTAAATAGGGAGAGAACTCTCTGATGCTCAAAATAGTACTAGAAATGAACACTGAAACATCCCAAGGTAACAAAGGACATTTGCACTGAATATCTTCATTCAGACCGATTATATTTTATGAGAAGGATTTTCAAACCCAAATATTTACAATAACAAAACAGGATCAGCTTGGAACTGAGCACCTCACAACAGCCAGATGTGAGGGGGTCTCCAGCTTTCTTCCTCCCCTCAGATACTGGATATCCCAAAGTGATCTTAACACATATTCACGATAAAACAGCTCCAGCTATAGTGCTTAGTGCCTGCCAGCAGACCAAGAGAGTCTGGCAAAATATCTTCTGCCCAAACTGTATTAATAATTAATACTAATCAAACAAATTAATAATCAAAGTAAAGGGAGAACAGCACTGATTAGGGCCAAAACGGGAAGTATCTATTCTACAATGTACCTCCAAAGCTTTCCATGGTGAGCATTTCCAACCCGCAAGAAAGCCCAGTTTTACAGACCTAGATCGTTCTGGGAGAAAGGTTTTTATTTATATCAAGCTTTACAGTCTCTATGGGATATCTTAGAGCATCTGAGCTGACAGAACTAGTTTTCACTTGCATGACTTGAACTGAAATGTAGGTCCCAGCTTACACAAGTTCTCAAGGAAGATCTCTGGATTTTGAAACAGCCTCAGAGATGTTGTAATTCACTGAGCTTTTTTAACTTTTTTTTTAAAAAAAGTTAACATTCCCCTAGGTTGTTTATTCTTTTTCCATGAGTGCCTTCAAAGACTTCCGTTTATGTTTTTACATCATTAATAATTCCATATAGATATAAGAGCCACAACTGAGAGTTATTATTGCAGATTCCAGCAAACACTTGATATTTTACAAGTCTTCAGAAAAAAGCTACCTCTCCTTGAAACAAAAAACAGTCTTCTGTCTCAAAGTGTATCAGGATACGCTACCACTTGCCCTCAAAATCTCTTTTTTTTTTAATTCCCTGAAGAAGCCCCTGTACACTGAGACTACAGCAGCACAACTTTGCTTTTATTTTTCTCAACATGATCTAAGTGGAAATAAGCAAACAGTCATCTTGGACAGCACCATGCATAAGGAACAGATATTTATACAAAACAGAGGAAGCAGACTATCCATAGAGTTCCTGCATACTCTTTCCAGCTGTCTCATTCCCTCTGACAAGCAAAGCTTTTTGATCCTTCACCATTCAGCCTCGCCACCTTCCCTTAAAGCAGCAGCGCTCTGCTGCTGTACTTGCTCATGCACAGACTCAGCCAGCTTCCCTCGATGACTTCATCCTGTGGCCAAACAGTCTGGAACCATTATTTAACTAAAAAGACCTTCATTAACTTTCTGGTTTACACAAACTGAGCACTTGAATGGCAGAATATCTGCAGATCAGTATTTGCTATCGAGGCATGCCATGCAAATCAGGTACTCTACATTGTAACTCTAAAACTAGCAAAAAGATTCAAAGATTTTTTTTCTTTAAAACTTGTGCAGTGTTTGCTCTTTTTGTCTACTTCTTGCCCTCTCCCTTTTTCTTTTCTGTGACTGAACCATTACTTTCCCCTCTTTGTTTCTGAAAGAAAGAAAAGGGAAGAAGTTTGTGCATGCACACATGGAAGATCCATGTTTGTGATTCAGTGAGATGTTTCATTCTCAGGGTTGGTTTTCCATGGCATACAACTTTCTCTCGGCTCATCTCTGAATCTGAAATTTGTGAATGGAAAACCAACAACAAACTCTTGAAGTCAGCTCACACCTGCTGAGGCTCACAAGGATTGCTGTAGCCCTCTCAAGGCTGACACAATCCTAAGGCCCTACTGCCAACCCCAAACACTTCTGCTCCACAAGGCCTCCAGCAGCTCCCGAGTCCCTACAGGCACCAAATTTACAACAGCCACAAGTTAAAAACGCTTAAAGGCAAGAGACACTTGAACATTTGTAGCTTTTGATGACTGCATTATACATCATACACCTTTAATAAGAAAAAATAAAGAAGTAGGTTACCTGGGGTTAAAAGAATGACTGACATAGTGATGAGTGAACAAACAACTAGAATCACCAGCAGCGCAATAGCAATTCCCTTCCAGTTCCTCTGCGGAGGGCTGTTACTTCCAAGTTCCTACAGGAATGGAAAAAAATGAAATAAAAGGAAAAGACCACGTTTCATAAACATACATTTCCAGAACTATTAGCGATAGGAGAATTGCTCTGTGCACACTCATCATCGCAGCACGGGAGGTGATCATGATCCCTCCCTTCTCCACAGTACACAGAGTCATCCAAAGGTGTGTAACTCTCATGCTTTTTTAATAGATCTTTCTCTTTTTTTTAATATAGATATGGAATTTTATACCGCTAAGAGACAATCAAATGATCTTATGCAAGCTGTCCAAAATATAACTGGTGTTAAAATGTCCTGAACGTAAACTTCAGGACAATATCAACTAGCAGTTTATAAAATAATTACAGAAATGAAATGTAGCAATTTACTGTAATTCTACCTAACATGGTATGGACCATAAAGGTTTAAATACACATCCTTTTTAATGCACACTATTAAACTTATTTGTAATAGAAAGCATTAGCAAAACTGCCTGAGGCTGCAAGTATTCCATCTGAAGCTACAAGCTCTTTTCCTCTATGCAGTAGATCAACTGTAAACTGCTCCCCTATTAGTTATAAAAAAAACAACAGTAGCTTATAACAAATGTTAAATGAATGCTTCTGTAACTACCAGTGCACTTAAGCCTACATCCTTTGAGGTTACACGTTTGACTCCTGCCAGGCACCATTTACATTTTTTCAATAACAGCGACGCATTGCCCACGTTCACGGTACAGTTTGAGACCCAACAGCACATAAACACCTAACAACACAATGACAAAACTAGTACAATTGTTTCTTACAACCCTAACCTTCCCTCACAGAAAACAATATTTTTTCTATCTAGATCTGGCAAGCAGAAATGTTTCTCTGACACAATTACACGTGCCTTTAGTGTCTCAAAATTAAATGCTATGGTAAGACTGCAAAAAAAAACCAAAAACCACCCCACCTCCTGCTATGTTTTACAAGCTTCCAAAAGCATGGTAAAATTTTTTCATACACCCATTATTTCATTTTGCATTTCTGGGTTATAATGAGTGTGAAATGGAGAAGTCTTAACAGAAAGTGGCAATTTTCTTGTGCCTTCTTGGCTCACATACACCACCTCAGCATGACACATCACCCATAGCAGCAATAGCGTCTTTAACTTCTTAATGTTGTTTTTTTAACCCCTTGCCTGTTCATTTCTACCTATTAAAGACAGCTTCTCTCCCTGGTCCTCTTCTCCAGGAAACAGAAGGGGAATTGCCCAACACAATCTCGAAGCAATCCCACAGGGAATTCTCACAGCAGTCCTCAGCCCATCACAGCTCCCAGCAAGGAACCTCCCCACCACCCCAACATGTCTTCTGCCTGCTGCACCCATCATCCTGCCCAACCTGCCTGAGACTGCTCATTTTTGAGATTTTCAGCCTCACCAGAGTGGAAGAGCAGCCAGCCTGTCTCCTCAGAGCAGTCCCTACTCATGGCTGGTCATCACAGGAGCAGCTCCCTCACCTGAGAGGTGCCAGCCTGCCCCTCCCCACACCCAAACCCAGGCAATGGCCATGGGCAGCCTGGGCAGCAGTCCTGCCAGAATAACTGAACCCTTTTATTATCACAGAAACCTCCTCTTGGCTGTTGATACTGACCCAGTGTCAGGCAATGGATGATGTGCAACTACAGCACATAGAGTGACTGAGGGCAGCTGCAGCACAGGATTTGTGCTGAGTCCCTCCCACACTGAACTCTGCAGCTTTCCCGGGATCACCGTGCGGAAGAACCTCATTGCCACAACCAACAACACGTCTTAGATACCCGTGGGGGTTTTTATTAACGTTCAGGACTCCTGTCTTCATCACTCAGAGGAAAAAAAATGGTGTAGACAGGAACTCCTGGCATCTGTCTCCTTTCCCCACTCCATCGCCCCTGCTTCCCAAGCACTTTCAAGCCTGCCTGCTTCCCTCATTTTCCTTCCCACCTCGTGAAATACTCATTACCACAGCCTGACTAGCCTTAGACACAGGTCTTCAAGGCCTGCATGACTGCTTCATGAGCCCCTTTGGTGATCCCTAGGATATGAGCATGGTGTGGTTCCATCCTCTCTGGACAGCCCTGGCCACGCTGACATTGCAGGGATCCACAGCCTTTCCACAAAAATACAGAACTTCTGCGTCCTGCATGTGAACTCAGACCCAAGCCTGAGTAAGTAAGAATTGGTTTAAAGTGATAATAGCACAGTGTAGAAAATACAAATTTATTCTGAACGTCACAGTAGTAGCCTTATTTAAATGACACCTGACAGAATCCAATTTAAGACAAGAACTAGCAGCTCACAGAACCAAGTGGTGGTGAGAAAACTGTAGTTCTCCCTCAGAGCATCGTGAAACCCTGTTCCAAAGAACTGACTTAAAACGACAGAAGCTGGACAACTTGATGGATGCCTCTAAAAAATGTACCAAGTCCTCTTTATTCACAAGGTTCTTCTCTGCAGACATGAATATTGTTCACTTTCTAAAAATAAAGCTTCATTTTAAATACTTCTGCAAATTTTTGCAAGGAGAATATCAAAGAGATGAATCAAGTACTAAGCATACAAAGCTTATTGGTACCCACAGTGAGAGAGAAGGGAGCTTCCAGCTAGCTGAAAACTTGGAGACAGGCATAAAAAGAAGGACTTGTCTCCCATTAAGGTATTTGGTTTTAATATTTGGATAAAAATTATGAGTTCCATCAAATTATTATATTAGAATTTATTAAAGGTCATGATGATATTTTTATATTGAGCGGCAACATCCTTGTAAGACATTTATGAAGTCACTGTACACAAAGAATATGTGATGAAATATTAGAAAAATTCCTATAGTAAAGTGAATTCATAGCACAATCACTATCGAGGGCATCTCCAATTAACTTTTTTGCTGCTAACCAATGCAACTTTTGGACTGTAACCTATAAAGTCTTAAAATAGTGTAAGCTGCAGTTCTTCAACAATAAGGTATTTTTAGCCTCGTGCTGCTTTTCAAAATGGCCATAAGCAAAAGGCAGTTAAATAGATGTTTGGACTTTGTATCACTGGCAAGACAGAAGCTGGGATTTCTGAGTGTGACAAGAAGATAGAGGCATTCAAGAGGAAACATCACAGAGAGCCACGCAATGAGAAGCTTTTGACACCACACAGTTTCCCCATAACTATCTGCTAACTGGCACTTAACAACAATGCAGACACAGATGGAGATTTAAGGATTTAATCTTCTAAACAGGCCCTTCTATTAATGTGGTTTGAAAAAAATACCAACTCTTGAATATGGTGGTTTCTATATGACACCACCTATAACGTTATTATAGATTTTACAATCTGGCTCTAATGAATCAGAAAATGGCTGCGCAAAGAATAACACAATTGCAACTTTTCTCATTATTTATAGGAGCTTTTTCACAAACCGTTTAATTGCGCTGTTGCCAAAAACAATCCTCAAGTAATATATGTTTCTGAACGTAATTTGTGATTGAGTAATACCTTACTAAAACATAGCTACAAAGACAAAAACGAAACACTGCATGCACAAAAACTCTGTACACCAATGTTAAGAGACCTCAACGCCTACTGCTGCCAAATGCTAAAGACCACATTTACCAAGAGCTTACAAGAACTCACCATCAGGGTCTCAGTGTGGGCAACCAAAGGTCAAAGCCCAGCGTTTCTGCTCTCTGACTGTCTCCATTCAATCTCTGTCGAAAAGACCCCTAAAAGACTGGTCTTACAAAGGCAGGTACTACACGTGTGACATAGCATTACAGAGGGTGCAAACCCTGCAGCGGTAACCAAAGGAAAGGCTAAAACAAAAACCTGCAGAGACTGGGTGTGGGAGGGAGGACAGGTTGAGGCTGTCGGAGGAAAGCATGAGTCATTTCAACCCTTCTGCATCCCTCTGTGCTAAATCCCACTCGCCACTGCAACACACGGTATTTCAGAGGGAAATGCTGAAAAAATACATCCAGCAAATATGCAAAGTAAATATAAGTCAAACACGCCAAAGCATCTTTCTCTCTCCTTTTCTAGGCTGTTTTCTAAATAGATACTCCATCTCCAAACACAGTTTACAGGCTGATGATGAATTGATTCACTACAGGCATGAAAATCTTTTTAAGCAGCAGCAAGACGTGGCTTTGAGTATCACAGTCTATGGCACAGAATCTCAGAATGGTTTGGGCTGAAAGGGATCTTAAAGATCAGTTCAGTCCAACCCCCCTGCCTCCTTCCACCAGACCAGGTTGCTCAAAGCCCATCCAGCCTGGCTTTGAACACTGCCAGGAAATCCACAGCTTCTCCCGGGAACCTGTTCCAGTGCCACACCCTCTCAGTGAAGAATTTCTTTCTTCTGTCTAATTTAAGCCTGTCCCCTTTCAGTTTAAAGCCATTCTCCCTTGTCCTGTCACTACAAGTCCTTGTAAAAAGACCCTCTCCAGCTCTCTTGTAAACCCTTTAGGTACTGGAAGTTGCCCTAAGGTTTTCCCAGAGCTTTCGCTACTCCAGGCTGAACAACCCCAACTCTCTCAGCCTGTCCTCATAGGAGAGGTGCTCCAGCCCTCTGAGCATCTTTGTGACCTCCTCGGGACTCCTTCCAGCAGAGTCCACACCCTTCTTACCCTGGAGGCCCCAGAGCTGGATGCAGCTCTGCAGGTGGGGTCTCACCAGAGCAGGGAAGGGAGGCAGAATCCCCTCCCTCGCCCCGCTGCCCACAGAGCTTGGGGTGCAGCCCAGGATGCAGTTGGATTTCTGGGCTGCAACTGCACATTGCTGGGTCATGTTGAGCTTTTCGTTCACAAGCATCCCCACGTCCTTCTCTCCAGGGCTGCTCTCAATCCATTCTCTGCCCAGCCTTCATTTGTGCTTGGAATTGTCACAACCCACATGGAGGATTTTGCATTTGGCCTTGTGGAACTTGATGAGCTTCACACAGACTCATCTCTCCAACCTTGTCAGGATCCCAAGGATGTCACGTGGGACAGTGTCAAAAGCCTTGCACAAGTCCACACCAGTTGCATTTCCCCGATAAACCAACACTGTAACCCTGCTGTAACAAGGCTGTAGCCTCATTCAGCAGTTCTGAGGTTTTGTTCTCTACTTTTGAATGAAATACAGAGTCTGACATGGATGTTTTAGAATAAAAAACTACAAAGTTTCCTCCATAATGGCTGTATTACACAAGACCCAAATTTCTATTACAAGAGAAATAACAAAATGAAACTAAACTTCATTAGGTTTATTTCATATAGAAATATTTTGTATCCGTTGACACAGAAATGCAAGTGCATATTTTAAGTAATATTGAGGATATTGATTTCAGAAAAAGAATCACTCGGCATTAGGAGATGTAGTAGAAGAAAACACAAAAACTCAAATATTTCCATATTTCTATCTGAATAAACTTGCAATCTTTCTTGCAAGCAGAATAACCAGAGAAAAAGTCACAGCTTCCTTCCTAAAGCTTATCGAGTCAAACAGTTTTATTGTTAATCAATGAGGATAAAAAGTCTTTAAGACATAATTTTTCCAGCAAGTGTGTACAACTAAGGTTGTTGTAAGAGAACAAAAGGTCAGAAAATATTGGCATAACATGCTGCATTAGTAAGTCAGGTTTTGGAATTACCTTAACAGCATTTTCTGGATTTCTTGGAAAACTATTTGTGTAAACCACAGTAGAGTTTCTGCCATGGAAATACTGCCAGAAGCAGTAGGAGAATGCCTGGTGGAAGCAGGCACGTGGAAGGGCACTGGCTGAAGCCTGAGGAGTACAGAGTGCCTCTGGCAGGCTTTTCCAGAAGACATTGGTTAGTTAAAATGCAGCATCTCCTTTGGGAGAAGAAGTGAAAACCAAACTTTCATAGAAGAGCTAACCCTGAGAGCTGGTGTTTAACTGAACTGCTTTTTCTCATAGAGCTCCTGCCCAGGCTGCATCGACCCAGCTGATAAATGGTGGGATGAGCCAAATGCAGAAAATATGCATTCCTCTATAAAAATTAAGAACAAGAATTCAGGCAGTTTTAACTGCTTCTGCTGGGTACAGCTCCAACTGAAAGCAGAGATTCTGCCATAATTTCTGCAGTGTGGAGTGAACTTCACCAGACTGAGGTGCCCCACAGTCCAGGTCTGCAGATGCACATTGGTGCTTACCCCTGGACTGGGGCTATTTGGAACACAAAACCCACCAGCACTGAGCTGCAGCAGTGCCTGGTGCTTGCCTGGTCTTGCGTTGAGGCACCAAGGACAGATGAAGGATCTTAGAGGAGCTCTGGGCTGCAGCAGTTTGGGGCTGTAGCAGTTTCTGCCAGCATGGCATCTTCTGAAGCCTTGAGTGAATCGTCCGCTTTCTTTTGTCTTTTTTTTCTTTTTTTTTTTATGCTGTTCTGTCACCAGGACACAGCCTACAGAGAAAAGCACTAAGAAGAATCACAGCCACCCCCCCTTATTCTGGCAAGAATTTCGGGGGCAAAGTGCATTAGAGTAGGAAAAGCAAATGTAATTTGCTTTGCAGTAGGAATGAGAATGAGTCTCACTCTGCAGCTTAGATGTAATCACAACAATATCACTTCATTAAACTCTGGCCATTTGCATTCCCCAAACATAAAGAAAAGGTGATAAATGAAAAAAAAAGACAAATAATTTCATGTCTCATTTTAGGTGTTTTAAAAGACAGACTCAATACACTTATAATAGAAAGATTGCAGTCTTTCCAAAGCTCTTTATAGAGCTGGGCTTGCAACTGATATTAAGTACTGCCTGCCCTGGGTTTGCAGTGTGCTATTTGAAGGGAAATTACCCCAGCAAGCCTTCTGATTTTGTGATTAAGTGATTGTGTCCATTCCTTTCCAGCTGTTTTTGACTAATCCCATGGCCTAGATAGCAAGAGAGACTCAAAGACAGACCCACAAAGTGGCACAGGTTAGTTCTAATCCATTTGCATAAGTACCTGTCATTTTCATCCCTCATGCTCCCTTTACAATCCGCTGTGCCATAAGATCCTGTTGCTACAGTTCTTGTCTCAATGATTATGATCACACAATTGCTTTCCCCGGTCAATATCTTTATTCATGAAAACACTGGCACTTCTTTTCAGAGTCACTGTAAAATGCCACTTTCAGAGGAATGCAGGATTCTGTCAGCTCTATGGATAACGGGCATTTTAAAAAGAGAGCAGCTTGTTAGCAATTACCCTGCTCAGAACAGGTGCAGGGTTTGGATATGGGAACAATCGGTCTTCATATTTTTATTTCTTTGGGCTGCACTGGTAAAACAAAGCCCTCCTTTTGCAGAGCCAAACTGAAAATAAACCCAGACCAAAACAACTAAAACAAACCCAAACCCGCCCCTCCTCAGTAAAAATAAGCTAAAATAAACGTGCACGTGTAAGTCATTCTGAGAAGCGTCGATCACTCGCGCTGGTTATTAACCTTGCAAAACATTTTGTGCTTTCTTTCAGCTTGATCATTTTTGCTCTAAGAAGGGAGATCTTTTCCTTGCATCTGCAAGTGCCCATTCATGAACTAGATTTTGGTTCTTTGGGGTATTTGGGAACAGCTTTGTCAACACCCTTAGCTCCAACTACTCACAAAAAAAAGGACCAGCAACATTTATGGAATCTATTTAATGTATTATGGCCGGCATTAAGAACACATTCCACATCTTCCCACTCATTTTGCAGTGTATGCTGTAACATTTACTCCAAGTCAATGAGCTATCTAGTACACTAGACAAACAAGTAAAAGCTTAATTTCTAAAGCATTCTGCTGAAACTCTTGTTCAAGGTCTAATGACAGCAGATGAGTTTAAACCTTCAGCTATTATTCCTGCATGTAATAAACACAAAAGCAAAGATGGGTCAGCACCACTGATTAAAACAGTGTGGCACCTGCACAAGTGAAAATTTGTGGCCATCTGCTGGTTTTTTTAGCTAATGTAGTAGCATTCAAACAGGGGGGTGAGGGGGAACAAACTACCACAGTGCACAATATTAAAGAAACTATGGAAAATGCAGGTCAAGGAAAATACTGCCATAAGCACTGTTGAGTAGCTGGGGCAGAGGGAGACTTGAATAAAGTAACAATGGATGACAGAACTGGTTTGTATCTGAAAGAAAAGAGCAGTCATCAGGTAGAGACAAGCTGCAGCAGGCACGGGAGCTGAATGGAAGGCACTTCGATGAAGAGGTACAATGGCAGCATCAGAGGCAACTTCACTGAGTCCCAGGATTCCAGAGCTATTATCCCTTTTCATCCTGTGTTTGCAACCTTTTATAGCTTGTTTCTAACGAAGTTTCAGAAGTACAAATACTGTACTCTTTCTTTCCAGCAGAAACACTTGGCAGAGTCAAGGAGAACAACAAAGTTCTGACAAGATGTGAGTAAGCATCTTGAGACTCGGAAGTACGGAGGGACATGAAAGCCACAGGAAGCCACTTATGGAGATTTCTGCAAGTTCCTAAGGATAACAGCTAATCAACAGCTGCTTTATGAAGTATGACTCCAACCTCCCCTGCAAATCTCTCCTCCAGACAGAAGGTTGTCCAGAGGAGTCTCACACCCTTTTGGGAGGCTGAGGCTCACCAATAGCTCTGCTGTGACTTCAGGGTATGTTCCTCGTGTCCTCATCGGACCAAAGCCCCAGTACTCACACCATGCTACATCTTCTTTTCCTCACACCACACTTCTTTTTCTTCTTTTCCTCATCTTGAAGCTAATGAGATTTTTGTCTGATTAGGCAAAGCTATCTCTGTATCTTGAAGACTGCCTGAGAGATGACATGGAAATAAAGCAAGCGGCTCATTTCCAGAGAGCCCATGCACCATTAGCATCTACAGGAAATCAACAGCTCATTTGCCATAACTAAAGAAAATTCTTACAAGTATTTTACTAAAGCAAGTAAGGCCAAGGACAGAAAAAGATGACAAAGCAGCAGGCATAAACATGATTTTATTCAGGTTACTATGATGTAACACAAGAAGTCTGTATAAACACTGGCACAGCCATTTCTGGCCAAAAAGATATTTTCACATATTCCTATTGATCCTAACTTTAATGAAATGTCACAAGATAGTAAAATATGTCTCCCATTCTTATCCCGTTAAAGAAAAATCCCCTAACCAAGTAAAATAACATATCTCAAGAAAAAAGGACATAAAAAATAAATGAATACAGGCTATACATGTCGCATAACTATAGATCTTTCTACAGATATAACAAAGCTGTTTGCTGGAATTTGTCCTTTTCATTGCTCACAAACAAAGTTATACTTTGCCTGATTGCTTAAAAAAAAAAAGGCTTTAACACGTATTTTTATTTCCCAATACATTGGCAAGGTCCCATAACAGATGATTTTTAAAACTGACAATCAACAATTTCAGCATTAATGAGCAGATCTGTCTGACAACACAGCACTGCAGTTCACTGAAGGTTAGATAAGCAGCAAAGGTTACCAAACTGCAGCAATGTCACATAAGTCATATTCAGGTCTATGCCACGTAATTTTACAATTTATATTTAACACAGTGGCCCTATTTTTAATGGTGAAAAACTGCACTGGTGCATGACTTTCAAGTAAGTTCACTGATAGATTAGAAAAAATAAAATCGCCTTTTGGAGTTTCTCACTGTTCAGGTGTTTGTACACACGCTCAGTTTTATGCCATTTAAGAGTCCTGGAGAATGGATCTGACAGAAACATTTTTTAGATGAGTGAGATTAAATCAGGAGTTACCAAACTATGGAACACGTTTGTAAAGGTTATTTTGCAAATTTCCGTCAGTATTTTACTATTTGTTTTCGGATTAACACATAAATTGCATGCAAATAAAACAAGTACTTCAAATCCAAATGTGCCTTAACGAGGCTCTGCGTGCACATACATAGGTACACACATGCACAGACCACGGACTACATCTATGGAGAAACATTATTCCAGGAAACATTCCTATAAATCAATAAAAATGCAAAAAAACCAAGGAGTGTCAGTACCAGAAAAGGGAACACAAACACAATTTCTCTGTTCAGAGGGATCTAAGGCAGTAGAAAGCCACCTGAGTTTCCCAAGCTCATGTAAGAATGGGAAACCAGCAACTCTTTATGTAAATATCTCTCAACAGAACTGTAGCAAGCAAAATTACCCACTCAGGATAACTGGACTCTAATTAGAAATTTGTCATTTAGTTTTTCCCAGTCTGCTTCATCATTAAATTACCTGTTTTCCCAGAAATTGGAATTCTGTTTAAAGCAGTAGAATACTGTGGGTCTATGATCAGAAATAAAGATAACGGTTTTCTCCTGCACTTTTTAGGCAAAAAAGACCAGAGAGGTGGTCAGGAAATTTTCTAGATTTCATCCATTATGCTAAGTTATATAGAGTTAATATATATATAATGACCCAGCAGAGCCAAGATCACATTTCACTTAAAAACAGTGAAAGTCCTCACAGCACTAAGGACATCACATTTTTCCCACACTCATACACACACACAGAGCTCATAAAAAAGCATTTATAGAAAGACAATGGGTCACAAAATCATCTCCTTACATATATTCCACTCAATTAAAAAGCAAATTTAGTACTAGGAGGGAAAAAAAATCAGGAATTTCTTGGCTGTTTTACCGGATTCATTGATTTTTTTCTGTGTACTTCCAGATAATGTAAAAATCCAGCCTTTCTTTCCCTACAAAGGCATTTTACCTAATGGCCAAACCTATCTGCATAAAACACTTCAGAGACCCTTTATCCATTATGCTTCTTTGGGAAATGTGAGCCGTCCAGTAAGAGTTGAGGTGCTCCTACTGGCAAACTTTTCCATCTGCTGTTTTTACTGGAAAGCAAAGAAATGCATCAATACTCTTAGGACTACTCCAGCAAAGCCTGGACATTCTGAGAAGCACAAATGAACCTTTGACTGTAGGGATAAACGATCCCTCGTGACCTTCTGACTCTCGGAAAAGGCTCCGATGGGAGCAACAGCTGGGAAGGTCCAGCCCTGCCAGGGACATACAGAATTAAGCATGGAAGGTGTTTGGATCTGGTGTTTCTGGAGTTCATAGAAGTAAAGCAGGATGGAGAGGAAAACCAGAGGATGACCTAGAAACACTGTCATTCCAGTGAAGAGTTCCTACTTCACACAGAGCTCCTTGTTTTGCTGCATGGAGAACACAGAAGAGCAATAAACGGAATTAGAGAAGCATAGAGAAGGGTGTGCTGTGTTTTCTTGCAGTATGAAACAGCAGCAGTTGATTTCTTGTGTCTAATTTGCTATTTTTGTTAAATAAAGTAGGGCATCTCTGCACTGCACGTAAAGAGAAAGTAATCATCACTTGTGTTTCACTGCATTTTCTGGGGGAGAACCACAGATCATGAGCACGGGTGAAACAACCATGGAATTAGTGACTGCTGCAGCAATCACACCACCCTCTGAAGTGCAAAGTTTTTTAACCAAAGTTAAATATATGGTAAGAGACTCATTTCTTAATGACCCATGCAAGTGTTATCACAGCCAGAAGAAAAGTATTTGTGAAACACATCCCTGCATAGCTGTTACAGGATGGGAGTGATGAGCAGGAACAACAGAAATCAAACAAATCAGGTAGTGTATTTTTTTTAAATAAATGTAATGGAAGAGAACTATGATTGAAAGGGAGACTGGGCAGTAACAAAGAATATTTTTAGGAGTCATTCATACTCTTAGCAAGAGGATAATAGTGCCATGAAAAGCAGTGATGTTGTCAAGCACCCCATGCACGCTTTAACACTTGTACTAACAAAAGTGAGAGCATATCACTGAGTATCTTAGAAATTTTGGCAGAAATCCATCCAAACTAGGAGTTTTGACTTAGAGCAAGAAATGAATGACACCTTTCATTTTCTCCAGAGTTTCTTTTTTGTCTGATTCCAATGACAAATATGGGAAGGATGAATTCTATAAAATAAATAATATCTATTTCTTTTTGGTTTCTTGCCATTTAAAAGTTAAAAGAGTTATAATTACAGTTCAGATGAACAGAGACAGCGATAGAAAATCTTACCAATGCAGAAGTGGGTACCTGCCTTTGGCAGAGCTGTCACACTAAAGTGGATGAAAAGTTCCAATCAGCCCCGTGACTGAATTTTCCTTTAATGCACAGGAAGGTCATTTGCTGTCTACAGACCCAGTACTCACAACAGACACTCAGCTCAAAATCTCTCCTTGGCTCTAAGCTTTAATATAAGAGCCAAATAATTCCTTCAGATCCACTTCAACAGCTCCTACTGAAATGTCTGGAGGCAAATACTTGACTCAAATGAAGGTGCTGAGCTATGAGACAGGCTCTAACACCGTGGCTTTCTTATATATTCTTATACTACAGGCTTTAAATAAAATGGATTCTTGTGATACTCCATGACTCCCCAGATCAATAATTTAGAAATTATCAACTTTCATTTCCTTTTTCTAAATATTTGCTTAGTTTTTAACAAGAATAAATAAACATATTCAGTGTGTACTCAAAAACAAGCTACTAGAAGTCGGAATCCGGACCTATATGGCCAACTAAACTGAATAACTTCATTAATAAGCTACAAAAGGAATTTTCCCAGATTCGTGCCATGCAAAAATGGGTTCACAGGTAGTCTTGAATGTTCATAAAATACAAACCATTTTCAGAGCAAAAACAGGAAAAAAAAACAAACTAAAGCAAACAAACCACCCACAGAACAGAAGTCTGGATTTCATCACAGATAAGTGGCAGTGATTAACAAATGATTTTCAAACTGATGGAAGCTTGCCAAGAATTCGTTTTTAGCTGATTTACAAAAAGGGAGCTGTAACAAAAGTGTTGGTGTAGCTAATACCTGACTTTTGCAGGAAAATTTCCTTCTTCACATTTTGTGTTGATTTTATACCTGTGGGGTTTCTTCCTGTTTTCTACAGCTCCTAGCACCGTATGCTCCTTATTCCCTCCCGAGTAACTGAATAATCTTTTACATCCTTGTCTCCTTTGCGTAAACAACTCCTGAAATTTTCTGGAAGCAGCTACATTATAGCTTCTGAGATTGCAACTTTAGGCAGCTCTAGCTGCTCCCACACGATCAACATTTTGAGTAATACTAAAACCAGCAAAAATCCTTGAAGCTGACCTGACACACACCAAGCGACAAAGCCAGCAGCTGGCTGCAAGCTACGCCCGTGATTTCTGACTGCAGAGGCCCTTGGAGGAAGCAACTCCTCAAGTGACAGCGTGTGGAGATGTGCAGCCGAATCCCCGTGGCTCTCTGCTGGGCACAAGGTATTGAAAATACAAACCAGCTACTAAAGTAGCTCTTGTGCAACACCTTGGGTGGGAAAACAAAGCCCAGAGACTGCACTCCATCCTTCCCAACTTCCACACCAACCCCGCCAGATGATACAAAAATAGAAAAATAAATAACCCAAAAGAAAACCCCAAAAGCAAAACAAAGCAGAAGTAGCTCTGACAAAGCTGACTCGGACCCAAGCTGGTCTGATGGACCAGCTGGTTGAAAATCTGGTATTTCCTCACCTCTGCCCCCAGAGTTACTGCTCATGACAAGCCTCACAAATAACCCCATCACGCTTTTAGTAACAGAAGACCCCAAGGCATTTGTCTGTGCACAGTCTGCTCACCTAGACTTGCCTGGGGGTGAATGGGGACAATACACAATGATTTTTTAAATTATTTTGTCATGAAAACTAACGTCAGTAAAAAGCTCAGCTTCTAAAATCCAATCAGTCATATTTGATGATGGAGTACTATTTCCATTAGTGCTTTCTACAGAAGTCTGTGAGAGCAAAAACCATGGCTTTTCACATATTTGAAAGTGAAATAAAAGTATTCATCTCATCAGCTCACCAAGACCACCAGTCTACAAGAGAATACTCTGAAAAACAACACGATGCTTTAATTACAGGATGTTTCAGCATGATGCAGCAAGAGAAATTGAGGCAATACATCTGACATGAAAAGAATTTGAAGTTTCTAATCCAGTATAACAACTGCATATCTACATTGTTGATATTGTTCTTAATTAAAATATATCAAAATGGCTGCTTATGTACCGTAGTTGGAATGTAGCAAACTGGGGCAATTTTGTAGGAGTCATTCTTCCGACCTAGGAAAAAAAGTGTTGGTAGTAATTATTCCATTATTTCCCCTAGAAGGGGAGTATGCATACATTGTTCTATTTAAAATTTGTACTGCAAACAGGATTTTGCAACAGAATTGAAGTAGGACATCTTGACCTGATAATTTTACTACCTGAGTAGTTTTATTCTGTGCAGTGAGGAGGAGTGTTTACTTCTTACTACAAGCAGAAAGCTGGGTTGTTTTTTAAGAATGGAAAAAGTGAATAAAAATAGCAGACATCTGAAAACATCCAAGAGAATAATGAAAAGTTTTGCAGTGTAAAACTGCAACAACAGTAACTGTATATGTCAGCTTCTGAAACAAGTAGCTACTAAAAATAAACACAGTAATTCTTCTGGGTGCCCTTACTGGAGTGGGAATCAAAAATTGCACTTTATCCAGAAGCTGTCTATATACCACTCACTATCTACCCCCAGGTGTACCACCCCTCTCTGAATATATCTGCATCAGTAGCCAACGCACTGCGAGGCGCTGCAGTAAGAATGTTTTATTTTCTGGTTTTTATGCATTCCCTGTGGTGATTAGTTGCATATTTCGGTAACCCTGCAAGTGAGCAACGAAAGAAACCCTTGGTGCTTTTGTCAATAATTTATTTTAAAGCTGCAACTTCAAATATTTAAGCGTTCCAAGCAAGAAAAGGGCACATACTGTTTAAAAAAAAATGAGACCCACTCCAATTCTTCCAGCAACTCAGTAATTACCGTTAATGCGAAAGTTACAAAGAAAAGAAAAACCTAATATTCAGATTACAAGTCGAGCTGTTGTTGCAGGACGAAGGAGAAGAATTAAATCAATGCCTCAACTACAGCCACTTTATAAAGAAAGGCCCACAAGCAATCCTTGGCAGTTCCCTTCACGAGCACGCGCTCAGGCTGCACCTCTCCCCGAGTCCTCCACTTGTGCTCTAAATTGAAGGTGCAATTAGGTGTGCTCTGGCTGCAGCCGGGCTGATTTGCAGACTTCATCGGGTAATTAGGCAGGTGAGTGGAAGAAATCATCAGGACAACTAATTGTGGCTTAAATGTAGAAGACAGTTTCTGAAATCCTTGTCAGGTAGGAGCAGAGAGGCGCAAGGAGAAGGGGAAATTCACTCAGCTCAAACAGCACAAGTAACCATGAACAGCTCTACCTCCCCTGTGATCCTTTCCTTTCGTTCTTATGAAAAAAATAAATGATAATAAGGCCACGCTCATCTCAGAGGAGAATATCTTCATGACCCACATCTATCCTGATGCCTGTACCTGACCAGCCAGGCAATGACAGCTAGTCAAGGGCAGATCGAGGCACTGCCAGATGGCACCAACACATAAACGTGTATTTAAAGAAACAATGATCACATTTTCAATTATATCTCTGATTTTCAATCATACACCTTTTATGGGTCACTGTCTTCCGAGATTACAAAAGTAATTTTCATACCTGAAAATTAGACTGATAATCACAGGATGGGTAAAACTTCGTGAAGTCCTTTATCAGTTACAAGGGGCTCTGAACCTGACTGCTGTTTAATGTACCAGGTGACAGAGATGATACAAGGTCAGAGGAGAATAAAATACATGGAGCATGGAAAAATTCCATCACAGAAACAACATGATTATCTAAAAATGAAGAGATGCAAAATGTGACTATGCAGTGCATTTCAACTTTTTTTTTTTTTTATCCTTATTTACAAGTTTTCTGTCTTAATTGTCAGCTTTCCCATCCACATCTATATCCAAGCTGGTATCATGGTTTTCCTATACCAAAAGAATGGAAAATTCAGGGAAAAAAAACCTTAGAAGACAAAACACATACATTCAGAAATTCAAAATTCTGTAAGACTGGCAAGTGTAGGTGCCTAAAGCTTCATGAAATCACAGCATTTTAGAAAGCTCTCATTAGACTGAGAACAGCAATCACCTTGTAGTGTATTTCAGAGTAGTGTAAGTTTTTGCTTGAACACTGAGTGCTTCTCCATATCAGCAGAATAAAACCGATAGAATAAAATTGATTTGGCACCCTTTTAAGGGGTTTTTTGACTCATTTCCTAGGTCCTCAGAGGGTTTTTCATTTTGTCATTTTGCCACAGAAGTAATCATCCAGAAGAAAGACTAAGGAACATCACAACCCTGGTCTACTCAATTGTTCACAAATGAGGCGTTAAAAATGATCACCTGAGTTGCAATTACTACCAGGAGTTTTTAATAATTCTTAGATTCATACATCTGTCTTGCTGCTTGGCAATACAATAGCCAAGCTCAGTCTTCAGGAGTATCTACTCAAGCCTTTAGAAATTTGCCACTACTGTCTTAAGACTTCTCTTTAAATTACTAAAATCCTCACTACCACTCGATTCCTTCAGGAAGTCATTTTTCTTATTCTGTGTGGTGAAACTGGCATAATACATAGAGAACATTTGCTACAGCAGGTGACTGAAATTTCATTCCCCTTCCCATTTAGCCCATTATTCTACACTTGCTCTTGGTTTTGTTACCCCTAACAGTGATGGAAGAGAGTTTAAATTGCTTCCTTTTCTTCAAAAGCTCTACACCGTCTCTCATCTTTACCCCCCCACATTTTACAGACACCATATAACTCCATCTCTTCCCTTCCACAATTCTCATTTTCTATGCATTAGAGTTTTACTGTCTAGAGGAAAAGTAGCTCTGTTAACTACAGTGTCCATTAAGAACTGGGAAGGTAAAGCCAAGTCACTCTGCTTTCTCAAATGTCTGTGGCCATGAGAATAACTTCTAACATTTCTAAACATATATAAGCACACAGAGCTTTTCTTCAAAAGAACAATATTAAATGAGATTTTTACCCTATTTACAAGCAATGTTGCGTTGTGAAGCTCATTCATGGTCAAGTAACCACACTTCATGCAAAAAAAAAATCTTAAATAGTAAGATCTAGGCATCATTTTAATGATCTTCAAAGTCATAATGCCTTATGAAGCTGGTAAGATTGTTTTAGCTACTCCAGCAGTTCCAGGCTGAACCCTGGGGTTTGCTCACTGGGGATGTGTCCACAGTGCTCCCTGTGGGAATCACCCAGAGCTCTCACAGGGCCTTGAGCACCTCCTGCACCTCCGCACTGCCTCGAGCACACAATGCACAATGCAAAGACAATTTCCATTCTCTGCAAACACCTGCTAATCTCCGGGATTTAATGCTGCAACATTTATTAGCTCGCATCAAAAAGGATTTGCCAAAAACAAGCAGAGCTGCCAATCAAATGAAACCCTCACAATTCGCTGCTGTTGAAGACCAAACTCTTTTCTTTCAACCTGCTCTTTTGAGCTAATATTGTAATTTCTGAAGGAAGGAAGCACATAATGTGTCTTTGCACCATTTACAAGGAAATACTGCGTTATACCAAAACTTTATTCACCCACAATGAACATCTGCATAACTAAAACACAGCACAACCAACCTGGAAGGATGATACTCCTTCACCTTCCCACAGCGACAACCAAAGCTTCAAAATGTGAAAAACAAGGAGCTTCAAAAAATGTAAATGAATTGTGGATTGACCTTGAGCAGATGCCACAGGTTCAAATCAAAGGTAAAAATTACACTGGAAGAAAAGTCATTATTTGAAATGAATTTTGAGTATCAGGTTTGGCTGTGGAGTCTGCTCTAATCTACTAAGATTATCTACTAGATTATATTTTTAGGATTTTGTAAATTTAAGGTTTATTTTTAAGAGGTAGATGAAGGGAGAATTGTATTATTACACCAGTTCTGAGTTAAGAGTGAAGAAAAATTATGCTTGTTCCTAAATTAAATTTTCAAATTTGAGTTTTAAGAATTCAAAAAATTTCTCCCCCAAAAAAAGAGAGCTTCACAGAAACTTCAGAGGTGCATCATTTTGTAATCATAAAAGAGGATAAAAATAATTCATGTTTCTAGGCAATCAGAACCTTTCTTTTTTTTGAATGTGAATTACAAATTTTAAATGTGTACTCCGTAACTGTATTTGTATTGTAGGTACTTTGTAAGGGTTCACCCATTTTGAATGAATCCTACAGAACCACGGATGGATCTCAGATCTGCTCTAAAGTCCTCAGCAGTTTCTCAGGGTGATGCTTTTAATAGCACCTAAATTAAGACTCTTTATTTCAATGGAGAGGACTTATTTTAAATCAGTACCAACAGTCCCACTCAAGTCCTAATCAACCTAAAGCACTATGAAAAGCACTGCATTTTAATTGCCCTGCACTTTAGTATTTGCACACAGAACCATGCAAACCTACCTTACACCACCTGGACACTGTCCTCTCAAAAACAAAAAAGAAAGCCTAAAAGCAAATGTAAGCATCAGTTCAAAACTGGTTTTGAGCTAACACACAAATTTCTGGGTTTATTATCCCACTGTATAATCAGAGCAGCTCTGTCTACCTGCCTAGAATCATTCCTTATTTACAAAGCTTAGAAGTCTTAAAGAGGATCAGCCATTCTGCACAACTGGGAATCAGTAATTAAGTCACAGCACAGAAAACTGAAGTGATGCAGGGATGGACAAAGAAATGGGATAAAACCTCTCAGCTGGGAAAGGCTCACAGGGCCCCAAAGCAGCCAGCAAGAGCTGTGTGCCCAAGTGGGGAAGAAATGCTGATTCGTCCTGAAAATGGACTCATGTGAAGAACAGCCACCCAGCTCAGAGATGAGAAGTGTCTTCTGGCAGTGGAAAGTTACCCAAATATAGAATTTCTTCCACCAGAGGAAGTATATTCTGTAATTTAGTGGATGTGATTTAATGGATGTATAAAACACATTTTGTATATCAAAGCAAAATATGTATTGTAAGTTGGGGAAAAACAAAAACAAAAACCAAAAAACCAACCAACCAACCAACCAACCACCAAAAAAACCCCCAAAAAACTCTTAAAATGGTGCGTAAAAGCATTGAAACACAAAATGAGTTCTGCAAAGATGCCATTTTGCTGAGAGGCTTGAATCCAGAGTTTTAACATATACAGCAGTTCTTCTTGGTAAACATTCTTCCAATGCAAAATCAATTATAGAGTCTGTGTCTTCCGAGTGATGCCTCTAACTCCTCACACATGAATTTCCATCTCCCAGGCATCCTGATTTCAGGGATTATAATCTTATTTTAGCAGAGTGGTTGGAGACACTCTGAGCCTACTCAGTCAGGGAATTCTCTAATTCTCTTCTTCCCAGAAAGGAAGAAGTCCCAGAGCTGCTTCCATCAGTGCATGTACTGCAGCAAGGCCATTTTGAGGGCAAAGCCTAATTATCATTTGGACACAGTTTTACCTTCAAAACTAAACATGAAAGTAATAGTATAACATGCCTCCTTTCCCTTGTCTATTTCTTCTATTTTAATTTTGCGATTTTAATGAACAAAGGCACTCCAGAAGCAGATTCTATACACATAAAAATAGACTTCAGTCTTCAAATGTGACCTTTTAATTAAAAAATAACAGATCATTAAAAAAATTATTTCAACAGCTGAAAACGCTGGAAATAGAATTCTTTTAAAACAATATGAAAGAGAGAAGTAGTGGCCAAAGTTCCTTTCATTCTCAGGAGAAAACTCACACTGTTTGCACAGTGAGTGGGGAGTATATCATAATTCCAACCAACCATTTTATGCTGAATTGAGGCACGACTGAAAGACAACAAAACCTTCAGTTCCCACCAGCACAAACCCACAGATATTGGCTGGCTGCACTCCTGAAACAGCTGTGAAGGACTTTTGGAAGAAGGAGGATGACAGAACAGGAGTTGTGGTGTTTTCCCTTTGCAGTCAGAGCGTCATCCTGAACACAGGTACCGCGGAGCGTTCTCTGTGCCTGGTTCAGAGCAGGGGCAGGAAAAACTGCTCAGGAAATATTTAACCGAGGAGTCAAAGCTGCTTGGAGAGCAAGTTCGATAGAGCTCAGGGGCAAATCTGCTAATGCTCTACGTTTTGACTCAAAGTAAAAACTGTCACAGTAACCTTTCACAAAAGACAGAGCAGTCTGGGTGCTTGGAAGGGACGTTGGTTTATAAGCAGCAGATGATGCTATGAATGGAGAGCTTCAGTGAACCACCCACACTACAGAAAGAACAACTGAGGGGAAAAGAAAGGGCTGTGTAACAGGTCAGCGTCTGGCTTGAGGGAAGACTCAGCTAGGTTACTACAAAAATTCCTGAGGAAAGCCTTTGAAGAGGGGCTGCAGCCACAGGGGAGGAAAAGCCTGGAGGCTCCTTCTCCTGGCTCCTGCACAAACAGAGCTGTGTAGTCTTGGACGAAACAAGAGCAAGTGCCTCTTCATCAATGTGGGATGCCTTGTAAACAACGCTTTCCTCCTGGAAACTTCCCTACCTCTGCACTTCCTGACAGAAAGCACTACCTAGCAAGAACAAACAGAACAGCAGCAACTACAGAAACAGGAGGTGGGCTCTGCTCCCTTGTAGTCACTCCCACCACGAGGAGCCAGATGAGTGGATGGGAAAGGAGAACCCCGTGCTTTCCCAGCAGAGGCTGAGGTGCACACATGCTGTATCTCCTAAGGAGTGTTGCACAAAACCTCCACACCAGCAGCCGACTGTCCTTTGATGTCCACCCAGAGATGGGGCAATTTCCATCATCTCTACACAGACAGTGTGGCCACTCCCAATCCCAACCTGTGTGTGCAACTCAGCAGTCTAGCAGGAAGGATACTTCATCTTCCCCAGAAGCTTATAATGGAGGAAACTCTTTTTTTTTTTTACTTCTCCTCTTGATGGCAGCAGTGGAAGAGGCAATTCATAACTACAAACTTTCTTCTGCAGCTAAGCCAGTAAAATTATCTACCTGACATCATGCTCCTTTGCACATCACTGAAGACTGCGCAATAAAACTCAGCCCTCAAACCTCTCTCCCACTAAGAAAGCTCTTCTTATAAATATTTCCTTAATTTCAATTTATCAAGAGGTACCTTTACTCATCCACTTCACATCTATCATGACATATCTATCTGAACAGATATTTTTATTCACTTTTTCTCCATCAGTTCTTACCTAAAAGATACATTTTTCTTGGACTGTTGGTGACAGAGATAAGATAATGTGAGGAGAACAGTCATGAATTGCTTTCCAAACATTTTGAAGTGCCAAGTTTCAAGGAAACCTTCTGCGTGCTCTCCATGGCCATGGTTTCCAGGGCAAACAGGTGCCCAAGAGGGCTGCCTTTGCTACAGTACACAGCATGTTTTGAAACGAAATATTTTTCAGTGGTTGCACACCATCTCTTCAGCCTGCCAAATCCAGAGTTTTATTATTAGGCAGAAGGTAACAATTCACACGGCATTTCAAGTTTCAGTACTTGTTTGATGCCTCACTCTCTTTCTCAGAGGAGTTCTGATCTCTGTACTTCAGATGCCAATATGGATCAGAGCCAGCCTTAAAAATATGTAAATTTGAATTGCCAGAGAAGTAATGATTAATTAAATTCACAGGAAGTTGATTCAAAACATGTTTGAGGTAACATTAATTTTAAAACTGCCTCAGTTAGTATTCCACACACATGCCTAAAATTTTACATATTGCCAAACATTAAGAAGATGACTTTTGAGAAGGATTATGAACAGTATGAGTTTTCACAACAGTCTCCTTCATTTCCTGACTGCGGAAAAACAAGATGTACAAGACTTTCTCTTTTTCTTTCCTCATTTCAGAATCTGGAAATGTTCTTGCAATTTTCTGGAAATAATTCTCTTTTTACCATGTATCAGTACCCTATCTCAGGGTTAACAGCCACTTCTTGACAGAAAATAAAGACAAAACGACAGAGTTGAAGATTAGGGTTGGTCGTGCTTCAGAAAGCTGTGTGTCACAGTGTGCATCTCCACAAGAATATTAACCAGGTCTGGGCTATTTTTTTATAGCTTCTTAAACAACACGTTACCCCAGACTCTGATTTCAGCTACCGCTCTGGAACACCAGTGCCACAATCACAGATGACTCCAGTGCAGATGAAAGCCAGACCGAGCCCGTTGTTTTCTCAGTGATGCACTACGTATCTCACCAGGTTACGGCACCCAAATATAAACTTCCAAGAGGACGATAAGTTCCGGTCCAGCAGCACCTCCTACACCACATCAAGGATTTGTGCATTGACACGAGCACATTTTAAAGAAAAGGCAGAAGGGGCCCTGCTGAAGGGATCATTACAAAAGGCTCTCCTCCTCGATGAGGGCTTTGCTGATAGTGAGACACACCAACCACCTCAGGCAGAGAAGATGGGGATTGAATCCTAAGGTAGGACTCTACATAAATCATCCTGTGAAGCTGTGCCCTTGATGATCCCTCAAAGCTGCTATTGCTTTGGTTGAGTAAGCCCTGAAACCTTCTAGGACTGAAGACCTTTACTTCTCTAAGCTCTTTTCATACAGTACTTTAACAAAGAAAGTTTTTGAAGCAGACAATTCTTTATCGACTTCTTCACACATCCTGAAATGCTCTCTTAAAGTTTATGGATCTCTCAAGATAAATGAAGCACTCTTCTGGAATTTGGACAATAGAAAATGCCCTACGGTGTGTCTTTAAACCTGCTGAGAATTTATACACACTCATTTGCACAAATGACTGTAGTTGTCTGGTAAACCTGGATCTGGGTTATAGGTGAACCGAGCATGACTCAATACCCATAAACTTATTTTCAAAATGCTGGGGTTTGTTTTGATTTGTTTTCTAATAAAGTCTGGTTAAGCTTCAGTGCTTCATCTGAATCCTTCTGCATTCAAACTTTGCTTAGGACATGAATGCAGCTCCAAAGCCTCTTTTATTAAATGCTCATTCAACGATGCTTTCCATGCATGTGCCACAAAGACGAACTGTTACTTGCAACATTTGCACTCACCACATTTTAGTAATTTTAAGTGATGATCTGTTATGCAGCATCCTACAAAGCTGCCCTGGTAATCACCTCTAATGGTTTCTACAGCTGTTGTTTGGACCACAAAGACCTCTCCTTACCAAAATGACCTGTTTGCAGATAACACACAGAGAAAGCCCTCTGACACTAATGTCTGTCTGCACTCCTTACTCATTTTCTTATTCCAATCCCTCCCTGCTCTTTCTCTTTAATAACTTTCTACATTTTCCCGTATTTTAATACACTTTTGTGGCAAATTGTTGCTGTTCTTGTCCACCAAATACCCCTAAACCTGTCTTAAAGAACTGTCTCATCTAGTTAGTTTTCCTATGAATATGCCAGCTTCATCCAAATTCTTAAATACACTCTGGTTTCCAATTCAGGTTTTACATTTCCTACCTATTTTCAGGGTTTTCTACTACCCACGCTATCAGTGTTTGTAAATAATAACAACCACCTCCAGATCTTTATGAATTGTGGGTCATCCGCTGTGGATTCCACAGAGCAAAACAAGAATCTAAGAAAAATGGAAATATGCTTTAAAGACCGGGCAATCGAGCACAACCAACCTGTGCCTGTTGCAGTTCAGCCTCCAGAGCACAGGGAAAGACAAAATCCTGCCTTACTCCTCTGCAGAGATGCAACACTTCACAGCAAAGGTAAGTGACAAGGATGTCTCTCAAGCTGTTTTCCTCAGCTCTGTTGTTTATCCATATTTTCTGTAATGAATTCTGTAATTACATCCTGTAATGAATGTTTACCTTTTCCCTTCTCTACTGTTCTAGTATTGCATTCCTGACTGAAAAAAAATGTCATTTATATGGCATTCCCAGCCTTCAAACTAACAGAGAATACACAATTTTTCAGCCCCAGATGAAGAACCTTCCCCCATTTTTCAGTGTCTACATTATTCCTGCATGCTTATTATGAAGTATTCAGGTTTGAATACCCAGCCGAAATTGTACCTGCCAGTTTTATGAAGAATTGCAGCTTTCTAATAAGAAACACAAGACCAGAAAGGGAAAAAAAAAAAAAAAAAAGGAAAAAAGAAAAAAAAATCAAAACTGGGAAAAAAAACCCCAAACCAGCATAATCCTGGTTTGCTTTTTTTTTTTTTTTAATGGATTAAAACAAAACACACTAAAAATTAAAAGCATCAACAGAGTAGCACCAACTGTGAAGTTAATAAAACTCCTTTTAACGTCATGAACAATGAACTGGAAAAAATAGATATAGCTTTTCCCTCTTCCACTTATGTAATACACTAAATCATTCTAAGTGTTTAAAATGCATATTAAATTATTGACCATACCAATCTCCCTAGTCCATAAAAAATCCTGCAGAGAAAGGCTTTGCCCACACAGCTCTGCTGGCTGCATCCCTGGACACAGGTTTGGGTCTCACAGGGTATCTTTGGTGCCTTAAAACCCATTTATTTACCTGTGTGGGACTTTTCTGGTTCAAGATGCCCAAAATAAAGCAAGGCTGTGCTGTTTTGTTAAAAGCCTCTCGTAACAGCTCACAGCACCAAGGAGAGATACACAGCAAGTGCTGAAAACCCATCTCCGTGGTGTTTCTGGAGTACTGGAGAAACACGTGGAGGGTGGGAAGGGATGGTATTGCAAGCCTTATATATTTCATTGTTATATGTCTTTATTTACCTATTAAAAAGTATTTACGTGCATTTTAAATACCAATACTTATCAATAGTTGCAGTCCGATATTTAAGATATTTAAATATCCTGAAAATAAACAATATGTACCTATGGCTATTTAGAACACTGTTCATAAAAATTGTGTTGCAGTGGCTATGGACAAGCAGCAGCTAAAATTAGAAAATAATGATAGGTTTATTCATAGGAATGGAACATGAAATATAATTCATATGTCAAAGATGCCACTATCGTTTCCTGAGGCAGATGAAAAAAAAATATCATCAAAATAGCTTAGTTATATGAAAGCAGTGTTTTCAGGGCAGCAAAACAAATGATTTCACAAGTCCAGTGCAATGACAGTATGGGAACTTTATGCTGTTTGCATCATGTTCTAGAATCAGGAAATAAGAACAGCATAAGCATCTCTGTTAAGGATTAAACACTGATACCGTGATATGGACAGAGATACTGAATAAATGAGTGTTCAGGATGAGTTCATTATGCTGCCACAGCAAACTAGCCAGCCCTGTCTCTGAGATGGATGTGTTTGCTCTCAGCTGAACGCTGCAGAGCAAACATCAGAGTTCAACCTCTTCCAGAAGAATCTGAAGTCAGGAAAGGTAATCTGCATAATTGCAGCAATTTCCAAAAGTATTTACTATTAATTAATTACATGATTGAGAAAACTTGCTAGCAAACTCAATGAGATTTCAGTTACTCAAAAAAACACATTAGTAATCTCCCTTTAACCTTAAAAGCTGCAAAAATCTACTCAAATTTGCCAATGATATGACACAAAGCTACAAATTCTTCCGTCTTACACATTTTTAATTATTTATTTTGTGCAGTGCATCCTCTGCATTGTTTCTGAGCTGAACTAGAGATGTTCCTGGCAGAGACCTAAAGAGCTTCCAAAGGAAAACTCTTCCAAACTCTAAACAAGCTGCAGGTACCCCAGCCAGTACCACACCTGCCTCTATACGTCCTGCTGGAACTTGGTGCAAAATGGGGCAGAAAAGGCACAATGTATATTAACAATGACTTTTAAAAGTCTGAACACTTGCCGAAATTATTTATTATAACTATTATTCATTATTAATATTATTATTTATCGGTATTCTTTTGTTTAAACTACAGAATGTTAAGTAAATATTATTTATATGAACTCTTACAGCACTAATTAATTTTTTAAAACATTCTGAGATGTTCCATTAAATAAGAAACACATCAAAATCGCTGCCAGGACATGTACAAAAGAAAGCTGGCAGTCTACAAGCCTGCATCTGCCAGGACACTTCTGCCCTTCACTACCACAACAAACACTGCAGGGATTATGTCTGCATTGCAAATGCCAGGTTACAAGAAAAGAAAGACTTGAGTACCTGCTCTCCAACATAACACCGAGTTAGGCTGCACGGTGCTTTGCACTTTACACAATTCACGTGTTGGAGGAGAAGTCTGAGAATGATTTTACAACATGAAAACAACTAATCTAGAGTAAGACACTCTTTAGCTAACTGTTCAGAGTTCCCATTGTTTCTAGGAAAACAGGAATCATTGTTTTTGTTTTAGCATTTCACCATTGGTTTATCTATTAACCCTTAATTTTGCAAAACACTCTTCCAAGTTCCATGCTAAAAGTTAAAACTAGATATGAAAATGATGAATCTGCAGTAGGCTCAGTAACTTCTTTCCTAAAGATCAAGACAATAACATTACATTTGTGTAAATTTCCCTGCATCTCTTACGAAAGAGGAAAAGTATCAGTAGAACACTGCATTATTTTTGCAAGTGGTTTCCAGCTAGTGAGGTTCCAATGATATACAGCCTTATAAACAGCCTTATAAACAGCCTTACAGCACATGCTGCATAAACCTGAAATGAAATACATCACTGAACCAGCCTGCCTCAGTCACTGTGGGCCTGCTGCTGCTCCCACCTCAGCACAAAACGTGGTACCATGTAGGATGAGCACAACACTGTTTAAACTGACACAGTGTTCAGAATATTCACCAAGTTTGCTGAGATAAAAATAAGCGCCAGCTCTGCTGGCAGCAGTTGAACAGCAAACATCTTCCCACTGGCTGATGAAAACGTCAAGAAGAGTGAGCTCCAGTAGGATAAATGAGGTCACTGTTTGCAATTCCCTGCCAGCCTGCTGGTTGAAGAAAACACCATTCGTCAGTAAACCTAAAGCAAAACACACTATACCACAAAGCTGCCCCTCAGTCATTACTCATCCCCTCCCAAAACAAACAAGCAAAAAAATTGCTTTTAATTCTAAAAGACAGCCTGTACACCTCTTACTATTATAAGCATGATATTCGTTTAAACACTGAATAAAAACTAAAATTTAAAAGTAATTTCACAGTAATCACAACTGACTTAAAAAAAAAAAAAGGCCAAAAATGAATGCAAAGCAATGGCTGTAACACTGCTTCTGAACCACTTCTCCAAAACCATGCTACAAACTCTTGGAGGTCCAATATTTATAGGGAACCCTGAATTCACATGCAGCACATTCATTGCATTAATCAGCCTTAATAAATACGTCCACCCCAGGGCTCTGGGCAATCCTTTGATGCTCAATCTGCCTGCTTTGAGGAACTGCTCCAGGAAATTATTTTAGGACTTTTAAATAGAATACATAGAGAGAAGCAGGCTGTGCTGAAGGGTTTAGAGGTGTTGCTCATGGAAATAACATGTTCAGCCCATGGTTCTTGGGAATGCCCAGAGACCACAGACACCAGAATCAACTCACGGTTTAAATCCCCTTGTGCTACCACAAAAAGAACAGCTGTACAGGATAGTTCATTCCAGGACATCTGACTATCAACAAGAAAAATCTTTAACTTTACCCATTTTTAATTAGGCTTTGTCAATAAGAAAGCCTGGCTGAGCTTTACACAGGTCCCCACTCCTGCTGCATATGTAATGCTGGCACTGTTTATCCTCAGCAGTTCTAATCCCGCTTTGAAAAACGAGGTGTCAGCATCAGGAATTAAATGCATTAAAAAATGAACACTGGAATGATCACACAGGCCATTTGTTCCCTTTAAATACTGCTTGTGCATAAATAGATAAAGGTATTGCTGAGATAGCTGAGGAAGCTCTGACAAGCCTTTGGGGAAAAGAGCCTGCCACTGCTGGCACAGTGCAGGAGCACACCCCTTTTAGGAGCACTAAGCTGAGGAGGCACAGCACAATGAGGACCTCACACCCCTCCACAGGCCAGGGGATGGAAGTTTAGGAACAGATCCACCCTATGGTTTTGAAGCAAACACCTCCAAAGAGACAGACAGGGACAGAGCCCTGCTCCTCGCTCCCCACCTCAGATCAAGACCAAAAGGCACTGCCTGGTACTGGGGAAAATGAACACCCTCCTCTCCTGGAAAATCCCATTGGTGTGATATCCACCCCGGGGCTCTTTCTTGGGGGTCACAGCTCTGCACCCTGCTGTGGGCACAGATGGGATTCCAGAGGTGAAGGAAGTTCTGATAGGATGCAGGATCGACTGCAGAAATGAACTCCATGGCTCAGGTCATGCACCTCTGATATCTGCAAGATAATGCTCTCTACTCTCAATACACAGCTTTGCCAATAAACTAAGCCACACAATTAATTCTTTAATATACAGAAATGATCCTGCTTCTTCTGTGATCCTGGTATGAAAGCTCAGCATGTGAATACAGATTGCTGTGTTATGGCACCGAGACCTTCCAGGCAACCAGCACCCTGTGGATGCAGCTACACCCTGCCCAGCACTTCTGAAGGCAGGAGAAATCTCTGGGGGGCTTCCTTCTTTTAATAACTGAACAACTTAATACAGGAGGCACTGACAAAAGAAATACACGAGGCACAATTCAATTATTTCCAACTGCTGATTTTACAGTTTCTTAAAATGCCATTTCCTAGATGGCTGCTCACGCTTCCTGAGGGGGGCTGTGCTTTGCCACGGGAGGGGCTGCATTTCTGGGGGGGGTCTGTCCTTGTCCTCCTCTTGGGAAACCCGGCTCCATCCTTGACCTGCAAACACAGCCCACAGCTCACCCCAGAGCTGAGCAGCTGGGCTTGCCCGGGGTCTCAGACCCCACAGCCTGCTCACAGCCCCGGGATGACGGCAGAACAAACCCAGCAGATTTGCCCAAGCAGCAGGGCCTGCTGCAAACATCTGCACCCAGGGGAGTTGGGCAAAGCCACGCCCAGTCTACGCCCAGCAGGGCACAAAGGCACTTTCAAAGACCATGCCCTGCTACCCTCCTTTCTCAGTCACTCCTTGACAGAGAATTACAGACTCACAGAAATGGGCACATATAGGATCCCTGTCTGCCTTTAGATGTTCAAGCATCTTTTGAGACACTGCAGAAAAATGCTGCAGTTGACAGGAGCCCCTGGGGCTCTTGGCCATGGACAAGGTCCCACAGCTGCCAGGAGCGCATCCTGACAAGGGTCTGATGTGCAGAACGTGGAGGAGCACCTGATCTGCACCACATCCAAACCACATCCAGCACTCTAGAGCTTCCCATCTGACTAAAAGGACATCTCAACTCCCTAAAACACAAGGGAAGACACAACCACACCAGCACCTGCCCTAGCACAGCAGCACTGCGGCAGCAACAAGCAGACAGCAAAAAGAAGAGAAAAGTGACAAGGGCCATGGATGCAAAAATGGATCCTAAAATGTCCTGATTTCCAGTGGAACACTATCTGTGTCTCAGGGCTCTTGCCTTGATGAAGAAGGCTACATACAGCCTGAAGGCAGATTAGCCAAGCCTGTCCTATGGCACCTGTAACTCCTGAGAGCCGTTTGTGAGTGAAGGATCTGCTGCTGTCCACTTTCAAAAAGAAATTTTAAAAAACGATACTGGGGAAACCAAGAGGTTTCTGGTGCATGGAGAAGATGGATTCCACAGACAAACAACAAACAGCTGAAACATGAGACACTTGAGAACTTTTTATTTCCAAAACATAATAGCTGGAGCCTTTCATCTTCTGAGACAGACAGGTGGGAAGCAGCACACAGCTAGGACCTTAGAAAGGGTGGCTGGTGAAACAATATCCACTTGAACACAGCTTTGGTCTGAATCTCTGCAACGTGCTGGACAGCTGAGAGCATCCTGCAGGCTCCACTGTCAAGAAAGGTTTTCGAAATGTACCTTTCACGAACGTCTTCCATCAGAATCTCTTTTATCTCTCATAACGATAAAAGCACTATTGTGCTGAAATGACTTTTGGTTTTAACAGCTGATCTAGAGTTGTCTGTGAGATATTTTTCAAAAAAGTCCCAGCAACGTTATTATACAGAAAGACTTTACACGATTATTATTGCTCTTCATTAGAGAACCTCGTACTATGAAATGGTTATTAATAATATAAACCTTTGAAAGTAATCACACATTTATATTGTATAAATCTTATTTTTGTTCTTTTGTGGAAAAAACATAGAGACTGCATCTTGAAGATGCACTTACACCACAAATGAACAACAACAACAACAACAAAAAAAAAACATTGCTAGAAAGAAGAAATCTCTCCTTAACCCCTTATTGCTGTCCACAGGATCTAAGTTATGTTTCCTGCCAAGTTTTATCCCATGGGGTCCCTGCTCGGTCCACAGACCTTCATGTAGCAGAAATAGTCACCTTTACCTTTCCATACTTCTTCAAACAAATCTTGATCATGTGCCGGATGTGGGACAAGGATGTGGGACAGTCCCTGGAGTGGCTGGCAGCAGTGACCTGACAGCCAGAGCACCAGGGAAGCAAGGCACACACAGTCTTCCAGCACAACAGAACGCAGGGAGCCAGTGTGGAAGGCCAGGGGAAGTCAGGAGGACTCTGCAATACAGCCTGTTCTCTTTGCTGTTCTTTCTCACTGAAAATGCTGTTTGATCACAGGTCAAAAATAATTCACCTCTGTCACCTCCTTCCTTTCAGGGCTGCAGCGATGTTCCTGGGCTGCAGCGCCAAACCAGAGGCAGCTCAGCACAGCGAAGCCTGCGAGGTCTGAACAGCTCCAGTCAACACAGAGCTCACCCTGGTGCCAACAAGTGAGGCCATTCAGACACTGTAAGAGCTCAGGGCAGTGGGGTCGGCTCTCTTCTCTGATAAACAGGATTTTAATCCTCTCTCCTTCCTTGTTGGAGTTAGTTTTGCCATAGTCTGTACAGAACAGTTTTCCTGACTTCAGCCATCCAAGGGTAAAACTGGCTTTGAACCCTAACAGAAGGCACACAAATGGAATGGAGAAAAGCTTTTTACTGCAACTTGATGAGAACACTTGGAAAAAAACCCCACCTGTCCTGTAGCTGATGCTTCCAGGAGAAAGGTAACACTTTTGTCTTTCCCTTCTAAAGCCGCACAGTTGCTGCAATGGTGATTTCCGCTCTCTTCATGTGACAGCAAAAACATAAAACAAGCCTGTTAACAGCTTGGGCAATGCTACATAAGGAAAATATTATTCCTTAAAATTGCAGGGGGAAAAACACCTCAGAAGTGAAAAATGTAATAGTTGTACTACAGTATTTAAGTGTGGCTCTCAAAGCATGCTCAGGTCCTCAGCTCGAGCCTCACAGGTATCAGTATGCTGTCATGAACGGGGCCAGGAAACAACTCAAAGCAGAGTGTAATCTTTACTGAACTCTAACTAAGTCTCTCATTACACAGAAAAGTGAGGTTTTATGCTGATCCACACTATACTTCTCTGAACAGCTTGCTGTTTGTTTTAATACACAGTACAAAGGTCTTTAGCTTCCTCTACTGTTCCCAATTATAAAACATTTATCTTTGTCAATCACCTTTGCCTAAGGTTTATATTTTGTGCCACCAGAACACACTGACAATGCCACTTTCTCTCCTGGGGGCGAGCAGCCTGAGACAACTCTAAAATCATGACATAACTCTAATAAATCCCCAGAATCATGCCAGCACTGTTTGGGTACAAATGAGCCCTGAAGCAGATCCTGTGACTGTGATTCAGCAGCCTCACACCATCACAGCAGTGGTTCAAAGGCACGGCAGACCAAGCCCCCTTTCTTCCCTGGCTGGGATGGTCTTGCCTAGTTCCTCCTAATTCTGTTTGCTCTCCATTTCAAAAGGAAATGCAGGCAAACATCTGAAGAAAATCCAGCTCAGCCATTGCTATGTTTTATGCAGAGGAAATGTTCATAAAAATTGACTCTGAGAATGCATTTTTAATAGCAATGAAGAAAAAAAAAATATTTTTGCATTGGAGATTTAACCCGCCTGTACTGGGATCTGAAATCATTTCAGCAGGCTGAGATCCAGAGTCATTTCACCATCGTTGCAGGCATCTAATTTAAGAGCAAAGTCACCCAGGCTTCCCTCTATAATTAACCGCAAAAGACTGATGACCTGAATTGTTCTGCTGAAATACCTCAAATTTTTCTCATCCTCCCCGCTGATTTAAGAACTTCATCTAAGGCTTAAAGTCAGGTAAGAGGACTTCAAATTAAAAAGAAATTAAAAAAAAAAAAAAAAAAAAAAAAAAAAAAAAAAAAAAAAAAAAAAAAAGAGAAGAAAAAAGAACATAAGGCAACCCAGAAACCTAGAACAGAAGATTGCTTTAAAAATACATAAAAATACAGCAGCCAGACAGTTACTCAAGGTCCACAAAATATTTAATGCCCATGCACTAAAATGTTACAAAATTGAATTGCGTTTACAGTTTAATGAAGCAGATGGACAGAGCATGTGCTGTTTTCTCTGCATAAAAGCCCAATCAAAGTAAAACAGCATCCCTTCTGATGTCCACATGTTGGTAAACTCAAGGGATTAATAACGATGCAGTCAGTCGTAGTGCTTTGATTCAAAGAAATTCGCAAATGAAGATTAATTTTAACAACTCGATGCATATCTGATAAATAGCACTAGGAATACAGAAAATGCATGTTTCAAAGTTGTATTTTCATGCAATTATTTGAAAAGGCTTTGTCACAGTGGCATGAAAATTGGTTACTGTCTACTGGTTTGTAATCATTTCTGCCTTAAAGTGGTTTCAGAACCCCAAGTACCTCAGGCTGGATGTTGTGAGCGTTTGGCATTTCTGAATGTTGATCAGTCACACTCCAGAGCAAAGCGTTTGCAAGCTCAGTCTGTGATTTTCTTCCCAGGTTTGCCAGTGGCCAGGAGAGCTGAAACCACACACACATCAGCATCTACAGCTCCAAAGGGTGGCAAATCACCGTGAAAGATATGGAACTAGCACACTGGACAAGATTCCACTGTGCAGACTGTGGGAAAAGCACAGACCCAACAACAGGAAGATGCCAGGCCTGGTGAAGGAGATCTGGGTAACCCATTTTGGACAAAAACTCCCACCATGGCAAACTTTGAGAAGGGAAGAAACTGCTTACACACACATGGCCATCCCAAGTTGTGAGAATGCCTCTGGATACCTGGGACTTGGGATGTATAAAAGTGGTGCCTCTGGAAGAACTCTTGGGGACCCCCACCACCAAGAAGACCAGAAGAAGGGCCAGCTGGACTGCAGGGACACATGGCGGTGACTATAATCTGTCTCTCTCTCTTTCTCTTTCTCCCCCCTCTCTCTCTCACTCCTTGCTGTTAAATAAAACCTGTACCATTGACTTTAGCATATGGTCTCGTTTGCACTTTAATTTGGACCCTATCATTGTTTCAGAAGCGGGATCCTAACATTATTCCAGCAGATCTTAGCGTTACTTGGTGTCAGAGGTGGGATCGTAACACGGGGTGCTGGTCCAACCCCAAGTTCACGGGACCTGGCACACTTTCTGTGTGCACTGGTCTGTGCCATGGGGCACAGTAGGTGGCCCACCCCTCTTCCCCGCTTTTAAACTATCAACACCTTGTCTAAAATCTGTGATTGCAATAATATAAATCTACCACAAACTGTTGCAATATTTTCTTTATCTATATTTCATGAATGTATCATGATCCAATCCACTGCAGGAGCCCTTGACGCTGATGAGCAGCACAGGAGCGAGAGGCCAATTACATCCAGACAACTGGTGACTTTATTATGTAACATTTCTGAAAAGGAAAATGGGATTTGGTGGTTTATCTTAATGTCCAGGGATTGGGGATGACTGGATTAAAGTTTTTTAGTCACTGTTCTGTTACTCCTCCCAAGGCTGGTTTATACTGGGGAGGACAAGGGGTGTTGCTTAGGGGAAAGGGTTATTTGCCCTAAGCTGCATTGCTTGGAAGCAAAGGTTAACATGGATCAGATCCAGCTTCACGAGTTCCACAGCTTGTAAGATTGGAGAAACTCCTGAAAGGCTGGTTTCTTCAAAGCCATAGCACGGTGAATTAGAACACAGCTACTCTCTGAGCAGCAGGGCTACCAGTAGTTTCATTAATATCCAAGAAAATACCGATAAAATCTCCAACTGAATTCACACAACACACATCCCAAGATGAAAACTCATGTAACTCTCAACAGTAACAGCTACGTGTTTATGAGCCCTTCTAGTGTTCTGGGGAACATTTTCAAAGCACCTACCATTGTATTGTTTCAAACTGCATCACAAATGTTCACTGCCTGAAATGTAAACTCTCCTGGGAAGCAGGTATTATTACATTCAACTACAGCTTGGTTTAGTATCACAAGTGATTTGATGCCTCCAAACTTCCAGATTTGACTGCAAGCACTAGGATAACTTCCAGGGACGTGAGAGTATTTTGAAAGGAAAAGATGAATAATCCATGGGGGAAGCACAGACAATAGCTTTTATACATGTCCATATATCATAAATCCACGCACAAAAAGGCTACTCTTGGTCAGTGGCAAAATAATAAAACCCAAAATAAACCATTATGTTTCTTCCAAATTTAGACTCTTTGCAAGTTTCTGAAAGACTCTTTGGGCATGGACCCAAAAAGGAAGAGAAAAGGTCAGTGTCAGAGATTTGAAATGGGATGAATGCACTCACAATCCTTTTCAGAAGTACCAACTGGTTTATCTCCCAATTACTGTTTCCAGAGACTTTTGGCAGCCTCCACCTTCACTGGTCCATGCTCAGGGTCTGACTCCCAAGGTTTTGGGGCCTTACAGCAAAGTAGGACCACAACATCTCAACACTTGGCATGGCCCAAACAGCAGTTTATCCTGGGGTTCAAGACACCAGCAGTGGATTCAGAATGAACTCTCCAAGTCAGTATATACAAATAATTATAACACAGACTGCAGCAAATCGAAGTTATCTCTATATGATATGCTAAAGATATTCAATTAAATTAATTCCTTATATGCATAGAACTATTAATATTCACCAAAAGTCCTTGAGCAAGAAAGGTCATCATGAAAATAATCCTAAAGTTCTAGTTAAATGTTTCCAGCCAAACCACATGGAGACCCTCAGCTACTTCCTTTCCTAATACACAAACGTGCTGCCTCTTTTACCAGTTTGATGGGATTGTTTGCATATATTCTGTTTATGTAGTGATTTTTTTAAAAATCAAATCACTTCAAGAGAATGAAATCCTCTTCAATCCCTTCCCCTCTGTATGGAAAGACACTCTCTCCATTCCAGAGACAGCCAATGCAAACTGCTGGTAGGTTTGTCAAATCACACCAATTCACAGCTATTTTAGAAAAACTGAAACAGAAAAATGGAAAATGGAGATAACAGTATTAATTTTCATCCACTTGATACTTATCCTATCTATTTAGACGTCAGAAAAATGCTTTTGTTTCCCTCGATGTTCCAAGTGCAATTCAGTCTTGGATGACGATTGAAGCCCTGTCACAATATAAATAAAACTTTCCGAAACGCTTAGAATCGAACTGCAGCTGCTGAAGTACAAAACCACAGAAACAAAGTCTTTGGTGCCATGTAGCTGAAGAATTGAGCCCTCAAAAAACCAGTAGCTGCTTTGAAGAGAAATAATGAAAGGTCCCACAACCCCGTACACCAGAAAATATGGGATATTTCAGCGGCTCTGACAGATTCAGAGCTGAGGGCCTCTGTACCAAGAGCCCTGGTTCAGAGAGCCATAAAGGAACGGGCTTTTCTTGGTGAAAACAACTCACCCTCACCCAGATTACCCTCCTGGCACCCTCCAAATCCTGTTTTTACTTAGAAGTTTTATACTTGAGGTGAACTTCTGGAGACACTCAAATTTCATGCTCCACCAACATCAGAGAAGGCTGCATGCTGAATGCATTGCCTTTGGGCAGTATCTTAAAAGGCAACTAACTTTTGATTTTTCCCAAATGATGTTAAATCTTGATAACTGAGAGCTGTTTTCAAACACTTCAAGGTAAGGCACAGACACCTCCAAGTCTCAGAAGACTGCAGCACGATCAGAAAGTAGACGTATTTTTCACAAGTATTACTAAAAACTTAATCCATAAAATGCATGAAGGGCTCATATGATAACGGGTAAGGAATTATTCTGGTAGCAAAAAGAGTCACGGAGACAGGAACAACAATGAAATAGAGCACAAAACAAAAAGAAGAAAAAAAAACAGAAAGGGCATTGCAGTGTCACTGGTTCATCAAGGTCGACTTGTAGGAGACTCACTGTTGAAAACACCTTCATAACATGAAAATATCTCCATAGGAACATTCCCTTTCTCTGATGGGCTTAAAATAAAAAACCTGATTAAAATAAAAAACAAAAACAACTTTATTCGAGGCAGGACGAAAACAAAAGGAGAATCTTTTCCCATGTGGAAAAAAATCTATCAATATCACCTGGAAGTTTCCATCTCGGTGGAACAAAAATGTGAAACCTTTGCTGATTAAGAAACACCTACTCCTATGCTTTCTCCAGGACCGGTGGAAACTGATGAAGGGTCCCTTAAGATATTTCAGAGAGCTCACTAGTTTATTTCATGAATTTGCCTCAAATGTCCATGAAATTTAAAGGATTTACGCTCTTGATATGTCTCTCTCCAACAATCAGGGTTCTTCTAACCTACATTGCTTATTCTAAGCTTTGCACAGATAATTTTGAGCAACTTTGGTTTCTTTATTTTTTACAGAAATTATTAGGAGAGGCCTCAGACCTCCCTGGATGCTGTGAAAGAGAGGAACTGGAGGGATCATAGAGGGATGAGCTGTTACAATGCATGATATGGGCTGATGAGTACAGGGATGGAAACACGAGACATGCAGGACAACGTGGTTGTGCCTCTGTGTGTGCTCATACAAAACAAGCAAAGATTATGGATGAAATTTATGGACAAAAACAAATCATGGACAAAATATGCCTCCAGATCCTCACAACGACTAAGGAACACTATCAGAAGAGTTGAAAACCTCAGTGTTATTATGGAAGTAGCCCTTAAAAAAGCAGAGTCAGAATAATTAGTAAATACTTGCAGAGATGAGCTGTCTCACACTGACACAGCACACGGGGGATATCCTAAATTTGCGTCTTAGGTGTTCCTTTGTTTTCTTTTTCCTGATAGGAAAGAGGATAACGAGAGGCAGCACTGGAACCTGCAACACTGATTTGCTGTTAGATTTCAAAGACCATTCACTGATTCCTGAACAGCAGATATAGGTATCCAAAGGATAAGGTACTCAATCCAGAGGAGATAAGATGGTTAAAGTTTTTAAAGGGCTGAAGGAGTTCATGCATTGAAATGCTCAGTGACTGGAAAAAAGAATGAAAAAAGGAAAAAAAAAAAAAAAAGAAAGAAAGTATGAATGAGTTACTGTAGCCCAGAACTCTGCAGAAATGCATGCACAGATAATTTATGTAACGTATGTTTCACACTCCTACTGTTCTGCAGCACTCTGTAAAACCTGCTGTTATTACATGCTATACTGGCATGTCTATTACTTTCCAACAAGAAAATCATTACTTTGGCCTGCCTCCTGGTCTTGCTGAGTTTTGTACAGCTCACCTGGCCATTTCAAAAACACAAGCTGAAAAATTGTCTATAAATCAGATACTTGACAGAAAAAAGAAGTATTCTGCACTACTTAGCACAGCCAGGGCTGTACTGCATCAAATTCTACTGCCTGCTTTTTAACAATGCCATCACTTAGAAAAAATGGCACTAATATAATGGTTCAATATTCAGCGTAATGAAGTGGGCTCAACAGCATTCCACCAGTCACAAAAGAGACATTACTGCCTGTCATTTGTGAATAAACTTCCCTTTGTCGTGATTTAATCAACCTTCATTTTTAACCTGCATACATAAAACATTATATGCTAGAAGCCTTAATTACTTTGAAAAACACCTGAATAATTTAATCTCAAAGCACAGCTTTATCCATACCAAAAACCTCAAGAAACTCCTTAAGGGCAAAAGCCTCCCAGTAATCCGTCAGATAAATCCAAGAGCCCTTGTAGAACCAGTTAACTCATTTTCGGTGACTAAACATTGCTTCTGCAAATACTTTTAAATACAGACTTTGTGTACCTATCATGTGCAGTGTCAGGGAGAAAGATACAACGCAGGAAAACAATGTTTTAGATTTGGCCAGGTCTCAAGAGCAAGATGTAAAACGAGACTTGTTGGGAGAAAAACACCTCCCTGAGGTACAGAATGAGTGATCCACCAAACAGATGGAGTCACTCCACTAGAGCTGGATGGACATCACTCATCTGCACAGCCCAACATGGACCTGCTAAAGCCACCAAACAAGTGTTAGTGCGTTTCTGTGCCTGCTTTAACCAAAACACCATATTGCACATTCACGAGACACGCATCAAGTTGCTTTCACTGCAATAGTCCATGCAACGAAAAAGAAAGGAAAAAAAATTTAAAAGAAACTAACTACTTTCCTCAAAAAAATTATAGCAAGGGAGATGCTGTCATTAAAATTCTTGCTCTTTCAGGGAGAAAAAAAGAAAATAAAAAAGAAAAAAAGCTTGCATAGTTCTGACAGCCAGATCAAGGTCCTGGCATGACAGTTAACGCCAGGTCATGGATGAATGCTGACCACATCCAGCCAAAGTGCAGCCTTTGAAATCCTTTCCATAGTCACAGCTGCAGCTTTCAGACCCCAAAGTAAATATATATTAAGTTTTGTCAAGTGCTGCATGGAAGTCAGTAGAATTCCATACCTCAGTCTGCAGCTCTTCAGGAAAAGTTCTCTTTAACTCAGATATAAGATAACATATTATTCCTTTCCTATTACAACAAGGATTTACAGTAGCACATAAAAAGGAAAGGAGGAACTTTCTATCATTGTCAGGCAGCAGAAAGGGAAAAAAAAGAGAGATGATTGTAATAAAGGTGGTTTTTTTTTTCCCTCGTAGGAGTTCATTTGTATCGACTATCAACAGTAGTAAAACTACCAGTAATTCACTGATTCACCAAGGCATCCCCATCCTTCCATCTCCCGTAGACTGCAATCCATTACATTTCCCTGGGATACCACCTTTTTCCAAGGGCCAAAAATTTTTGCTTGGGCATCTTTCTGGAAACCATTTTTCATTTAAAGACATCAAAAGGCGCAGAGTTCAAAACTTACCTCAGCATTCCTATTCCAAGGGTTAAATTGCCTGCCATAAAATATGCTTCTATTTCACTTTCCTTTTTTCTTTTCTCGTCATTCTATGTACCTATTTTTTCTCGTCATGATTTGTGCAAGATCAGGCACTCGATTGCAACACCGACCAGCACCTGGAAGGAATTTCTTACACTGTGTCTGTTTTCTCCCTTAACTGGTCACAGCCAGAGATTGCCATCTCATCCATCCCATCCCTCCTATTTATGTACCTTGTTTCCACCAAGCTCGTCCCAGCCCACATTTTAGATGGTGGATGTGCTGAAGTCCTGCTTTTAATGGAAATCCACTACAGGAAAATAGATAACGCCATTCCCCTCATTAGGGGAAGTGGTTTCCATGTAAATGTGACTATGGCTCATTACTCCATACTCTACTTGAGCACACTAAGCACAACACAGACAGGCAAAGAAAACCACCCTGTTTTTCTCAGGTGTTTTGCAATTTGCTGGCAATTTTTGTGTGCTGCTCCTCTCCTCCTTATTACCAGTGCAAGTGCAAATTCCTAGAAATGATGGAAAGACTCACAGTGGCATGAAAGCAACAGTCAGTGCTGAGTCCTCAGCATCCACAGATCACTGAGAAATAGGTGAGTGGTTAAGAGTCCATCCTGCTCAGCTGAGTCATACGGGACTGTGCTGGCAGCAAAAACAGAGGAGGAATTTACAGCCCATATCTGCTGGGGTTAGATAAACAGGGAATACTAATTCTCCCCAAAATCATGGAATTATGCAGATAAAATGCTGCCTTTAGCACTCTTAACCACTTCAGAGATAATCATTGAAAGCTATACTGGATCACACCCAACATTCATAAGTATGCTCTTTATTTACCATTCTCCTGGAATAATGGATGGAGAATGGATGGTACAAGAAAATCAGATTAAACTGATTTTCTAATACTGTCTTTTTTTTTTCAGGACTACACACATTTTCTAATGTGAGGCTCCATTCACAGAAGCAATCTACACTGAAATAAACAGAAAATCTTCCACCTGGAATTTCTAGGCTGCATGGATGGTCTTGAGGGTGAGTATTAACAAAGTGCCATAACCCCTCAGCAGGAGCAGCACATGTGTTACCCCACACACCTGTGGGGCTGCTCCACTGGCACAGCAAACACAGACACAAACACAGGAAGTGCAACACTTTGGGAGCAGTAACTGCACCCTAAATGACAACCACTGTGGTCACGATATTTCACATCATCTCGGGTTCCTGCCTTGAGGGCGGGAATCCAGACCCTTTGCCAACTACCAGTAACACCAACTTCCTGAAACTCCTCTGGATTGTGAGGATACTCCTAAATCTTAGTGTTTTTCTCACGGAAGTGCACAAATATCAGTGAGTCAGACTCGTGCTGACCACAAACCACTGTCTTACTAACAGACCAAAATATGTGAGCTACCTCTCTATGGCGTTGCTCAGTAACATTTCAAAAAGGCAGTCAGCTTTCCCCAGATGTGATCTGGAGGTCCATCACAGGCAACTCTGACATTTTAAATTCTCAAAACAACAACACACCTCAAACTCTGATGTTATTTCTGAAACTGCAGCCTTCAAGGACCCACCCAAGTCACACACAAATTCTGCAACCAGCCAAGAACAGAACAAGGGCTTTTAACCTCGAATTTCATAATCTCCATCCTCTTTCAAGTTAGTGGAACTCGTTCAGATACATCCACCTACATAGAACTAGGAAAAAAATCTCATTTGCAGAAGATCATATGCTCTGTAAACCTCTGGCAAGACTTAGACTCATTTTGTTTCCTCCTGTCTGTTTCAGATTCTGAGTGGTGCTCATAAGCATCTCTGTGAAACTGAGACCTCTCCACCACCTGCAACTCACTCATTCACATCAGTGTATTTCTGTCTTGACTGGGGAGGCAACAAACACTGGTATGTTTGGAAAACAGCAAACAAATACCCACAAACATGCAAGAAACAGATCCAGTGTTGCAATGAAAAAGACAAAGTCATGCAATGTAGTTGTATCAGGCCTAAGCCAAGTGAAAAAAAACAAACCAAAACCATACAGCTGCTTTTAAATATATGCATGTATTCATCACCTTCTATGTTTGTTAAAGCTGTGCAGCAGAGAGCAGCAGAACTGGACAGGGAAGCCACGTGTTAAGGACCTGATTTGCACAACTGCTGTGTTTCTGGTGGTTACATGGACCAGCTCCAGTCTGACCCCAGGAACCCGACACCCACTGAGAGCTGGTGCACCCCACAGGTGCTCCTGGAGCACATCAGCTTCTTTAATGTCATCCTAAGGGAATCCAGCTCACAGTCTGAAACCGCTCTGGGGTGCAAGACAAAATTCATCAGGGTCAGTCAGGATTTGTTCACTGGTACATTTTTGATCCAAACTAAAATACTACCATGGGCTTTCCCACCTGAAACGTACTGCAAGCCAAAGGAATCTTCTTGATCTGCACTTACTCAGGTCACCAAACTTTTAGAGCAATTATGTGTTTATTTAGAATTGTTATTAGACCACTGATTTAAACAGCTCTTCCTTAAGACTCAGAACTGCAGCACACCATCACTCCTAATTAAGTGGACTTATGCTCAAACCCTTGCTCGGAAAGATTCTCCCAATATATCTTAAACGCTTTGATTTAACCGTCTCTGAAGCCTTAGGATGGGAAAGGGGGAGGAAAGGAGGTCAGCAGTCTCTGCACCGCCAGGAGCAGAGAGAACAAACACGGGGGATGAATGAGCGCTCGCGCCGTCAGTGTTTGATTTACGTTCTTGCACTTGCCCAGCACTTCAAGCAAGTTTAACGGTTTTCCCGTTGGCATTTGGAATTCTCTCCACATTCTCAAAAAGAAAACTTCAATATTGGCCCAGTTTGTTATTTGGAAAGCTACAAAATGCTTTTCTTTCCTCCCCAAAGGAATGTAAATTGCAAATACTGCCCCAGGCAATCTAAAATATGCCCCCAAAAGCTTTTAAAGAGTCATTATTTTCCTTAAGTTATCACATTGTTTAATACTCCCTAATTGATTTTCATAGGCAATATCCTCCAAACGCCAGAGGGGTTTTATCTTATCTATTTTATCTTAGAATCAGTCAAAACTATTTACAAATTCTCTACATAAATAACACATAATAAGTATGTGGCTGTTGCCAGCAGTGTTAAGAAAGATTAGAAAAGGTCTTTTAGCTTCAGCCTCAGATCTGTAGGTCATCCAATGTCCTTCCTAATAGATAAATACAGTAATTTATCATCATCAGTCACCACCAGCATTGTTCTTTTTACTATCATATATTCATGAACACCATTCGATGCAGCTGAGTGAAGCGTAAAAGAAGTGTATGATTAAAGTGGAAAGGGACAGAGTCAGAGACATCCGAGATTTTGTGACTAATGCATCGACTTGAAATATGACACAGGTCCTGTAAGACTTACAAAGACGGTGTCAACAAGTCACAGGTACCTGGTGGCAGGACACAGGCAGGCGTGGCAGCAGGTGAGACTGTGCCTTTGGACGCAATGCTAAAGGAAGTTAAATATGTGAAACACAAACTTGTACACCTACAAGTCCTTCCATAGGTCAGACAAATTTCAAAGCTCTGTTAGTTTCAAAAAACCCCACAACAAAACACAACAAGAAGAAAAACTACGATACCCCTCTAGGGATCATTTATTACATTCTTTATTACCACCATGGGAAGGGAGGCAGTGGTCACATTTGTGTGTCACTAACACATGCATGTAATCTCCAAATGCCCCCAAGTTATTAAAACGTGCTAAAATGATGGCTTTCGAATTTGAGAATAACATCAAACAGCATCTCTGTTTGCTTAAAGAGTTCCTCCCTCTTGTTAATTATCAAAATAGCTTGCCTGAAGCAATACTTTCAGTTGGAAGATGCTGGGAATAAAACACTGACACTGTTTATTAAAATAGCTAACACAATATGTATGTTCAAGTATCGGAGGCTACTATGTAACCTACAGCGTGCCTACAGTTCTTTCTAACACAGAAGAGCCAAAAAGATTGCCTCGTTTTACAGTTTTTGATTTACTGCATTAAATAATCCCTTTAATCCACCTGCAAGAGGAAGGCTCTAAATGCAGGAAGTCAGGTGCTATGTGATGCTGCCCGGGTTCCCACACGCTGTTTTGCAAGCAAGGCACGTGGCAAAAAGGCATGGGAACCATGAGGGGAGGCTACCAAGAGCAAGAGAGCATCAGCCATGATCACCTTGCCCTGTGTCCACCAGCAGAGACCTCTTTGTGGTTGTGCCTCAGGGCAGAGGGTGGATGAAGCACTGGAAGGGTCTTGGTAAAGTTTTCTGCATTAGGAAAGTGAGTTTCTGACACTCATCTGACACTCATCACTTCTGAATTTGAGACGTACAGAGAAATACCCTCATGTGCTGTGCAGACACTGAAAAACGTGTACGGCTCAAGCTCCCCCAGATTGCGTACGCACTCAGAGCAGTCACCAGATGTCACAGACAAAGATGCTCCTCAATTAACATCGGGAGCATCTCACCAAAAACGAGATCCTGCTCGCTCCTCCCACGGAGCTCAGAGCAGAAGACAAGAACTGCAGTGAAGATGGAAGACAAGCTTCAGGCTTTTTGTGCCAATCACCACAATCGGGTACACAGCTGAACTACATCGAAACAGTCACCAGGCAAAGAGAAAATGAATAAAGGCCACATGTACTATTTGAAAGATGACACATCCTGTGCCTTCCTCTAGAATTCAAATCCTGAACAATATTACAAACCACCACAGGTAATACATTTTGTTATAAAATTCTTGTGCAGCTGGTCACACAGTCAACAGATATTGCAAGCCTGTAATCTTCCTTGCTGGATTCAGCACAGATACAGTATGGCCTCTATATAGTGTAAGAAATAGAATTTAAAAGTTAAGATTCGAATGATAGCTCTTTATGAAATATTCTGGGCATAATAATATAACCTGATTTCACCACTTCCATTGGCTTTTCTTACCTACTGTTTGTGACATTGTGTTGAACCTTGCAAACCAGTAAGCTGGGTAGAGTGCCACAACAAAGCAAGGCAAAAGTTCCACTAGGCTGGTAAGCAGGGAAGATGCAAAGTCACTTTGGATTATGTACTAGAACTGGATTTCTTGTTTCAGCCTGAAGCCAGCTCTGAACACAAACAGGAGTGGGGGACACGGACTTGACCACCTGACTAAATCTTTCAAGTACTGGAGCTGTTGTGTGTATTTGATTAAGAGTTCAAGTTCCTCCCTGACCCATCAAGCTCGAAATGACCTGAGTGGGGCAAGGGAGAGCCCTTTCACCCTGATGAAACCTCATTAAGGTAAATATTGCTCTGGACAGACACAGCTATCCATCAGTGTTTTTCCCACTACAAGATCAGAGTCTGGTTTTGGAAAAAAGAAGCAAAGCAATGAAGAAAGACATAGAAATAAAAATTATTTTGGCTTTAGTCACTGAAAAATAAAACGTAGATAATTGTCTTTTGTTCAGATGTACTTTTGAAATGTGCCATTTGTCTGGTGACCACAGAAACTGGTCCTGAGACAGAAAAATTCAACTCTTGAAATCATGACAGTCAAGCAAACAGTAGCCAGTTGTCCCACTAAACATGTAATTTAAATACTTGCCAAATCATGTCCCTATTTAGTACAACACAATGTCTGATTTAATTTGTCCTTACCTGTTTTTAGAAGAATAATGTAATACATTCTAAAATGATATACAGTTTAAAAAAAAAAAAAAAAAGGAGAAAAAAGAGAANAAAAAAAAAAGAGAGAAAAAAGAGGAAAAAAAATCACCTTTTTTTTTCTGTTTTAAAATCAATTTTAAAAAGGCATCAGGTTGGGAGAGTAAAAGAGGCCCAGGAGAAAATGATTATAAATTTCAAAGGTCTGTCTTCTGCACACACAAAGAACGGCGAGTAGCACCAGGTGGTGTAGATCATCTGGCTTTTTGTAAACAGACTGAAGCCTCACAAAGGTAATACCTAGAGGAATTATCTTAGTTTTTCATCTGCAAAGACAGCAACATTCATCAACCAGCAAGTCATTCAGGTACATTATATTTTTCAAATATGCTGTGTCCACTGACTACCAAATGGTTGTGCCTTCTAAAAAAGATCACTAAACATCATTGTCCAAGACCCCAGGACAGTTCTTAAGAGCTACAAGATGAAAAACACTCATTTTTGTCCTCTAAAGGGAACCGAGGGAGCCACATTCACTCCTGACACAGCGCTCAAGTGGCAGAAGTCTGAGCACTTGGACAGAGCGTTCCAGAAACACAAGTAATTTACAGCTTCTTTCCTTTCTACAGATATATCACCTGAATGTAAAACTGTAATTTTTGCAATAAATATGACTCATCATTCAGCAGCGAGGTGAGAATAAATCGGGCTAATTTATCAAACCGAACGCTAAAACATCAATAGCACTGCTAATGGAAGTTGTTATTGGATGCCTTGTCCTGGGGGAGTCTTGCTTTAAAAGTACTATCAGAGGAAGTGTTGGATATGAAGTTGTATCCAATTATTTATAAGGTGATGGCTGTGGATGCTTCAGTCAGTCAATCCAAGCTTTTGTTTAGAGGCCCAGCACTGGCCTGCTGTCATTTGAAATCCCAGCTTGGGTCACAAAACTATACATTCACCAGAAATGCTTCACCTTTGGGATGACTGCTCTCAGAGGTATCTGTAAAACCAGACTTTGGAATCAGGAAAGAGATTTACATTTAGAAGATCTTGGTGCGATTCCTTATTCTTTCTAGAACTTTCTGCTTCTCTACCAGAGAAGATTTGCTGGCCCTGCTGCCTCAGGAAACCCTTCTCAGAAAAGACACCTCCTTGTTACAAATAGATAAATAAACTCCAGGTATCACATGCAGTGACACTAAGTTCACACAAGCTCTCCAGCAACACGCAATGTGAAACATGAGCACGCAGACAGAGATGGATTTATTGAAGGCTCTGAGAAGGATGCATTTTTCATGTGTGCAAGCCCATGAGAGTGCTGTGGGCTATGGAAAAGCAGATTGAACATATGAACCCCTTTCCTTCTTCTCCCCATGCTCACCACATCACCAACCCTGCAACTGCAACCACGAAAAGCCAACAAAAAGCTTTGAAAGTATGATATTCTTCTGTTGAGATCACAGCCGCACCACACTGCTGCACTGAGAATGGTTCCCAGCACAAACCTGAAGTCAGACACAGCCTCGGGTCAAGCCCTGGCCAGGGCTGAGCGTGTCCCATGGCTCTTGGCTGCTGCAGAGGTGCATGAGTGGACATCCACAACCCCGGCCTCATTCTGCATGGAGGTCACTGCAGGATTCAGGCCTCCATCCTTATCATGGGCATTCGAACCCCTAGAAAGACTCGCTATCCACTAAAAGCAACATTTTGTATGCCATGCTGTTACATACTGCATGATGTCCCTGGCACCTAAGACAGCAGGCAACCAAAGGTGATTCAGTATCAACTTTAATCAAGACAAGCAAATTTGGTCTGAAAAACCCAATCTAAATATACAGGACTTCACATCTACACTTCATTCAGCCAGGCCCACAGACAAACCAGTGGAACCACATCCACAACTGAGAGAGGCTGCGAACTCCAGAGCACTAAGGCGATAATATTTCTATATTTAGGATAAACTCTTAATATTTAGTGTGCTTTAAATTGATATCTTACTGCTGTTCCTCATTATAATCTACAAAAGCAGTCAAACTGGTAATTTTTTTCATATAATATTAATCCTGCTTTGAAAAAACTTCCACCTCCAACAACAATTGCCAATTCAACATCTCTGAATTGCATATAAAGAAATAGAGATTGGTTAAGTTCAAGTACTTTTTATGACATCTAATAGCAGTATCCCTTTAAAGCAAAACAATGTCCTTGAAATTTATGAGCTCTATGAACCTCTGAGCCCATTTAAAATGATCTTCACTTTTCCTTAAATTCCACTATTTGCATGGAATTTAAGCACTGATGGAAGTCACCCATCTATTTCAGATCATGTAACTTATCCAATTAATTTATTCAAGAAGGATCAAATTTATTATTTTACCAGCATTTCATGAAAATGTGCCCTAGTGCATACATTTTTGAGCAGGAAGCATACATCTTTAAATTTATTTAAATGAATTGGTTCACTGATACCGGACGGAGTCCTCAGAGCTGAACGTGCAGCCTGGGTGTGCTTGTAGGATTGGGTACTCGGACTCGGGCTCGCTAAAGCAGATCTGAGCCCAGCAGCTTCCACTGCTGGCGTTTTTCACCCAATACGAGTGTATCGACGGAAAATTAAGCTCCATGGATGGATGTAGCAGAGAATGAAAACGTGAAATGCAGCTCCCCACGTCCTGCGAGCCCATTCAGCGTGCCGGAGTTCCGAACCAAAAGCGGTGCGCACGAACATGTGCAAAAAAACCCCCTCCGCTGGAGTTCGCATATTTTAAGGTGTTTGGGGGCGAGGGAGAGCCGAGCGCTGCCCGGGAGGCCTCTCCCGCCAGCTGCCGAGGGCAGGTGCGCGGCTCCGGCTCCGGCACGACCCCCGTCCCCGCCCCGGGTGCCAGAGGGTCCCCCGGGGACAGCCCCATCCCTCCCGATGCCTTAGTGCTGTCGCCCGGGAACATCAGGCATAGCGATTTGGTGATGGAAACTTCGATTTTGTGAGGATGACATCGAAGTTCGGCTGCTCCCCGGTACCATCTCTCATATGCGGACGCTGCCCGAGACTTAACAGCGAGCCGGTACCGAGAGACACCGCTACCGAGAGGCATCAGCCCCCCGCCAGCCTCAGCCCCGCTAGCCCACGGGGCGGCACCGCCGGGCCAAGGGACGTGACTGCCGCCCGGCCGCTGACAAAATCCCCCCGGGAACCCTCCCCGGCCTCCGGGGCCGCTCCCTGCCCGCCCCGCGCGGAGCGG
>VZTA01005792.1:0-100474 GCA_013398855.1 Mohoua ochrocephala | reverse complement strand
GAGACCGCCCCGCGGGGACCGGCCCCCGCCGCTGCTGCCCCGCCGCCGGCGGCGGAAACCGCGAGAGGGGCTAAAGGGAAGGAAAGGGTGAAGGGAGCCCAGCTACGCTGTTCGCTTGCTGTAACGCTTCTGGTGCCCCGCAGCTGCGGACTTGCCGGGCAGGGCAGGAGCTGTCCCGCCGCTGTCCAGCCCCGCCGCTGTCCAGCCCCGCCGCGGCGTTTCAGCAGCGAGCGGCCAAAGGCGCATCTCCCCAGCTGTACCGGAACGTGCCCCGGCCTGGGAAGCTCGGCATGGGGCATCACAACCCTGGTTTGCACCGAGACACTCCTCTTGGGAAGCCCGAGGCTGTTGAAAGGGGTTCCAAGGACCGTTTTAGCTGAAGTCAGCACAGGAGGCCCTGATACGGAGCTGGGAAAAAGGAGAACATTAGGGAATACCATAGGGACCCAGTTTACCCTGTGTCCCAAAGCAATATCATCAGGTAGCTTCAAAGGGTGTTCTATGTAAGGATGAATAAAGGAGACCATCTCAAATTTGATTCTAACCAGCGGGAAGGAAATAGTCGAACTGTGAAGACAGATGCTGACTCAAGGCATAGTGAACATGAGCCTTTGTAAGGGAAAAGAACCTCAAACCAAAGCAGGTGAAACACCTAGGCTTGGGCTGGGCTGCTTGTTAATTCAGGTTGGTTTCATGCTCCAGTGCTCAGGAGAACACAGGACTGTCTCCGTGTGGGAGATGGAGCACTGGGATGGGATTTCGTGGCTGTCAGAAGAGAGAGCCCCAGCACTATCTTACTCAGCCTGAGTCTCAGGAGGCTGCAAGGTAGAAGGAAAGCTGTCAGCAGATAGTGAGAGGAGCTTTTGATCATTTTTAATATATTTTGCATCAAATCTCACAAGAAAGGTCAATTCTGACTGGATGGTGGGCATAATTAATAGCAGTGACAGAGATCTAAGATTTCAGCCTATGCTGGGAACAGTTTAAAAAGGAACAGGAAGATGACATGGGACTGAGGAGCTGCACACCAGGCAGCCACAGAACAGAGAGCACTGAGTGTTTCCACCTTCCACTATCACCCATCGCTGTGTTGACTCCTCCACCAGTCAAGAGGCATAAAAAAGCCAAGCAAATGAACTTTGCAAGCACCTAGACAAAAACTAGATGATGACTAATAGCCACCATTAATTTGTCAAGAGTTTATCATCTCAAACAAACCTAATTTCTTTCTTTAATAGGCTAACAATCCTGTCAGTAGAAGAGCAGTGAATGTCACCTAGATTGACTCACAAGGGCTTCCAGCACTGTCTTCCAGGAGAGTTTCATCTGGTAGAGAAAAACATCATCTGAATAGAACTAAAACAAGTATCCACAAAACTGTTTCTCCAGCATCATTTCCATTTGCTCTTGCCAGTACTGGCAGGGCAGCTGTTGAACACAGGAGCCAAGGTCAGGGAATGCACAGCAACACAGACGTGTAACAAGGAGAATCAGAAGTGTGGCAAGCATGCGCTCTGAAGGAAAACTGAAAATAACCCGGATCAGTTAGTCTTAAGAGAACCAGGAGCTGATATGGCAACTAAGTTCAAATGCTTAAAAGGTGCTACCAAAGAAGGAAAATGATCTCTTGATTGTTGCCTAAATGTCTGTCTGGAGCGATATAATTGGTGATGCCTGGAGCACGAGAATTGTCTAAATTAACTGACTCAATCTCTTTTTGTTGCTGGCTTTACGATCCCTTTCCAGCAGAACACCATGGGGCACCCACAGCCCCCTGCATGAGACCCAGCTACGAGATTGTTCTTGCCTGCACGCTTGCTTTGTCTCAGATCAGGAATCAGCAGTTCCTGTGCTTCTCTTCACACCATCTCTCCCTTACCTCTCCCTTTTACATATCTATTTTCTCTCTTTATAATTCATTATTTCCCACCCTCGCTGCTGTCAGCTCTGTCCCTTTACTTCCTTGCCCTCTGCTGCGGTCTCTCTTTGTTTAATATTTTCACTATGCAAAGAAAAAGCAAAAAGGGCAGCAAATGTGGCATCTTGTGCACTCCCATACCTATTGCTCTGCTTTACTTCCACAGAGCAGCCTCACTGCCAACCCTGCCTTTGTTTTGGCTGCATTCTGTAGGACGTGGGGTCTTGTTTGCACTGAGCAATGCATCACACAGGGAGACTCAGATTTTGCCTGTGGCCTCTAGGTGCTACAGTAATACAAATAATAAGTCTTAGAAGCAGACATGTTCTGATTCATGCTGTTTATGGCACAGGTCTGTTGCAACTCAGCTAACTATTGAGTCCTCATCAAAGCTGAAGAATTCTAATGATTTAGGGTTTGAATAGGCATGCTTCAATCGAGATTACTTTCAGCTTGTTTTCAATGAGATCCATTGTGATAGAGTTCCGCTGTTAATCAAGAAGGAAAAAGACGGTGGTGGTCAGTTTAGCTGAAGCTTGGTTATTCATTAACTATATTCACTATGAGGTTTTATCACTCTAATGGACTGAGATATGCAGCATAAGTCTCAAAAAGGTTGTCCATGCTGGTTGTTGGGTTTTTATAAATCAATTAGAATTATGGGAAATGAGTATTTTTGGGGTAGGACTTTGGGAATTGGCTCTATACACATTGATTCTTACCTAAAGCTTCTTAAAATCAAGGCCAAGACTCTTATTTACAGCACTCAATCTCACCTTTTATCATTATTTTTGAATATTGATTCATTGGTTTATAGTATTGATGCTTTGGTGATATTTAATTAATTCACCAGTTTTCACTAACGCCCACGCCAACTTTTATTTAGGTCTTTTTTAGTAAATTACTGTTTAAATATCATTTGACTGGGCTGTTTAAAGGAACAGATGTGCTACAGCCGTTAAGAGGACGTGTCTTTGAAACTGGAGCCTGGTACTGACACTGCTGCCATATGCGTAAAGCAATTAAGTTGTATGGTGTTTATGGTGGTTCCTTGTACCATTTTCACCCAAACACCTCATGGTATCACCAGGGAAAGCTTCTACGGCTTGGGTGAAATAGTTGCAGAAAGCAATAGAATTATGGTCTCAGCCAGTTCTTTTACAGTTGCATTACATTAATCCAGATTTCAATGGAAATGTTATGTTACAGAGTCCTTGTAACTTCCTCCATCTTCCTCATCACACACAAGATTTGGGTGCTTGAGTCAAAACATAACATGATTATTTTATGTTCCACATAAGCTGAATATCAGCTCCATCAGAGTATTATTCGATCGCTACAGCTCGCCTCGCACGATGACTCAATTACACATATGTTGTGTTGACACAGCAGACTAATATGCAGTAAAAATTTTGGACAGGCAGCCAGAAAGCCAGGAAGCTGTTTGAAAAGGAAAGGGGCTGGACATATGTGTGATAAGAATGCGGCAGAGGATGCCACATGTAAGGGGAATTCTCCCCTTTCTTCCTGAAGAAACCCTGGTGGTTGATCACTCTCCTGGCCTATCATCCCTTCAGGCCAGAGCAGGTGTTGGGAGCAAGCCCAGGTGCCTAAGGCTGCATGTGCCACATGTTCATCACTCCAGAGCCCTGGGACATGGGCTGGGAGCTGCAGGATCTGAGCTGAAGTACAGGTACAAAACCTGGTGATCAAGTGATTTCATTGCCCTGTCTCTCACAGATGCTGCTCTGTACAGGAGCAGCATTGCTGGCACAGCGAAGGTCCTGGCCCTTCCTTTGGCAGTGAGTTTTATGTTCTGCTGCTGCTCCAGTGGTGGAGTTTCAAAGAACAAACCTGCATCCGTTTTGTTTTCTGTCTATTTTATATGGCCTTCTTTACTGTGTAATTGCAGCGAAGATGTAAATACTACCTATTTATAAGCATTCCCATCAAAATAAGAAGCCACTTTAACATCCAGTTGGCCCATTCCTACAAAGTGTGCCTGGGGTTTTTTTGTGATGAAGTCAGTTGGTCACAGCACCAAGTCTGACAGAGCTCAAGAAGAGTTTGGATAATCCCCTCAGGCACATGATGTGACTTTTGAGGATGATTCCGTGAAGGGCCGGGACTCAATGATCCTTGTGAGTCCCTCCCAACTCAGCTTATTCTGTGATTCTGTGATTCTGTAGCTGAGATCAAAAGACTGTCAATCACATCTAGCCAAGAACTTCAGCACTCAGGCTCTTAAAACTGAGGGAAAAAGACTCATCATCTCACCCACAGCCTCTGTGTAGTCCAGCTGATGACTTCATGAAAGCTGCAAGGTCATGGCTTGAGAGCTCGTCAATGGCTTTTTCAAATCAAACCTTATGAATATGCTCTGATTATGGATTTCTGATTCCTTTTAAAGCTCTGGCAACTGGGCTAAAAAAAAATAAATTTGAAATTATAAAGGTGAACTTAAAAATCAAACTAATGATTCACCAAAACCCAAGAAAAGTTAAGGTGATTGTTCCTCACTTGTGTTTTAAGTGGAGTTGTGGGCTTGCAAAAACTAAAAATACTTCTCCAGAAGAAAACTACTCTGAGTCACATAAAGCTGAAAAACAGACAGATTGTGGTTTTGTACAGAATGCTTTTTAAATTATGGCTTTAAATAACTGAATATTTGAACTTTGCTTCTTAAGAAATTCTTTGATAGAGGGAAAATTCCAGGCACCTTCTGCATTCAGAAACACATTGCGTTCTAACACCTGCTTCACTGAAAAGCTATTTTCTTTGTGAATAAATTGTACTCATGTTTTTCTTCCCTTGTCTTGTTTTAGATAAAACAATCAATGCAAACACTGAGTTAATACAAATAAATGCAAATATATTCCAGCAGGAACGTTACAAGACTTATTAAAATACACGTGCAAATATTTCAGCGAAAGTACAGAGAACAAGACCAAGTATAGATAAAAATAACTCTCATTATCCAACAAACAGCATATTCTAACAACAGTCCAAAGTTCAAAGGGAAGGCTTGCCCTGCTCCCAAAGTCTCTATGGAGCAACTCTATACAAAGGTGTTAGTGGAATTCAAATCCTAATGACAGTTTCCAGCAAAAGGTCCTGATCTCACAAGCTGTTCAGTAACATAAACCAGCTATAATTTCAATAATAATATCATATAAAAATATTCGTGCTTATCACTAACACTATTTTTACTCAAGAAAGCAGTTATGCAAGTTATGGAGTAGGCTGGGAAGAGGCAAGACTAGATCTTAGATTTTGAAACATCCATTTCCCATACTCTGGCCATTGCACTGTATCTTTAATCTGGCAAAAGTTACTCTAAGAGCTCCTCACCCATGAAAATCTATTACAGCAGAGTTTGCATATAAAAACTTTTGGCTTACTTTGTAACTCTTAAGAAGACACACCTGAAACTGAGGGAGAAAACAGTACAATTTTTACTGAGGATCAACCTGTTCAGCAAAAAAAAATTATGGTTCAGACCTTTAAAATTCTCCTAATGAATATTGGTAGAAAAAGATATGAATCCAGAAACACAGTGTAATCATATCTTTTCAAATCTGTCAACATTTTATAGATTAAGTAATAATAATTGGTCAACAAATGACTGGTCTGGGAACTCAGAATTCTCATATTAACATAGGTATAGATCAGAAATGTGTCCAGAAAAAGCAAAAAGATTACTAGAGTGGCCTCATGGTTAAAACCACAAGTGACGGACTGATTTTTTTTTTCTCCCTAATGGTTGCCACACAGCTGTTCCTCAAAGAACTTCACATGGCATGGATATAAAGGGACAGCAGATCCCTGAGGATCCCCTGTCCATGGTAAATAACTGATGAAGAACTGAGATTAATATGCAGACCCAGGTTATGAACTAACCACAGTTTCCAAAAATGCAATTGGCCTATTCAGGAACCCAAGATCTATCTGGTACTCCTGGAAGAATTGTCAGATTCACAGATATTTAACCATGAGGGATGCAGCTAGGAAATAAGTGGGATATTAAGCAGGGCTCAATAGATTAAACAGATTAATTTACTACTAAAAATTACCCAGACTGAATGCTTAAATTAATTGAGAAATTTTGAAAATGTTGCCCTTGTGCACTACATAACAGGGATGGATTAGGAAGACCAAATTCCACTTGCTAATTTGGGGGGGTGGCAAGGAGGAGGAGTAGAATGAAAAAAGAAAAAAAAAACTTGAGAGAATGATGGGAGTTAAAAATCAGAATAGAATCATAACAAAATGCCATAATCTACAATAAAATTAAATTTGGGAAAAAACTAAGTGAAATGTTTTAATAACATTGGATTACTTACATTTCTTACTACTAAGCAAAAGTATACATTTTCCCTACTATGTTATTTAATTTAGTTTTATTGCATTACTATGTTAATTTTACTACATTGCAAAAGTCAAAATTCATTTCAGCCAGAAAGAAAACATTCCAATACCAATAGAAATTATCCTCTTCTCCTATTCTAAAATTTTATAAAAATCTATATAATTCCCCTGACTCTTTTGATCAAAATTCATTTTTGTAGGACAATTTTCCTCTGAAATATTTTCCATCCAGCTCTAATTCACTCTACAAACAAACCAACAAGCTTTGTGATGCTAAAAATGATCAAACCCCAAATTTCTATTGAGAATTATGTTATCCTTTGAAGCAGAGATATGACTGCACGTACTTACGTTATGCTGAAATTTAAAAATAATCTTCTAACGCTGCCCAGTTTGGGTTTAAAAATGGCAACTCTGCTTGCCACCATAATTCTAGGTTGCCTGAAAACATGGAGGGGAAACAGTGGAGAACAGCAGTGCCTGTTCCCTGTTCAATACCCTTAGTTCTGATTAGCAGTCACTGGATAGAGCAGATCTGAGCATCCCAAAAGACTTATGACTACATCAAAGGGAAGGAGAAGAGGTTTTGTGTAAAATTGTGCTACTGAGCTTTTTTCCGTGCTGTTATTACAATATGAAATGGAGCTGCCACAGAACTTTGTGCTAAGAGCCTGTTCATCCATTGCAGATGTTGCATAATGAAAGGCATCAAACACAATGTGCAGTAATACACGCAGCCGTTATCCAAGGTTTGGGTAATACCTTTTCTTTCCCAAAGGATCTGAAAATGTTTTACAAACTGATATACAAATTATCCACGCAGAAAGCTATTCATCCATCAAGGAAACACAACTACAGCCCAAGGCAAAGTAGAACAACTACATGAATAGACACACAAAAAAAATAAAAAACAAAACCAAAAAAACTTTAGTAAATTAAGAAAGTATTCTCCAGTCAAAATCGTGAGGAAAATATTAAGCACACAATATTTGAGTATGCAGGACTTAGGAAGAATTTTGCTTTTATAATCCAAATTCTTCAATAAAATACTGTGAGGTGTCTCTTGAACATTGGCAATCACAACACTAATTGAAATAAGCAAATGTTTAAGAATATTAATTACAGCAATAAGTTCTGAGACTAGTTTATTGCATATCTTCCTTCATGTTTCCAAGTACTGGTGCCACATTTAAAAAAAAATAAAAAAATCTGTTGATGTAGTCTATCCCAGAAACAGAAGCATCTAGAAAAGCAAGAGAGCAATAATTAGATGAAGACAGCACCTTACTCAGCAGTAGTCTACTAAATTCCTATCAGCACAAGTTAATGCAACCAAGCGTTTTCAAAATAAAAACCATCACCCCAAATGAACTCTGCATTTAGACTGCATTATGGCTGAACTCTTTTTTCAGTCCCATTTCTGATTATGGTGACCAGACGTTTCATTTGGATCTTCTGCTGCGACTTTTCCGTTTGGCACTCACTTCAGCACTTGTGCTCAATAAAGAAGGTGGCAGAGATACTTAAGGGTACTTGAAGTCATGGAGTGTGATTTGAGGCAAAAGAGAGCTCTTTCCCTTTCAGTACTGTTATCAAGAATCTCTAATTAGAAGCAAAGTGTGTAGGAAAAAATGCAGATACTGGGAAAATAATGCAGTTGAAGACTTAGAAGGAGACGCTGAGAAGTGTTAGAGAAAGTTTGGGACTATTTTTAACCTTGGGAACTGGGCACAAGCCTCAGATTTCCCAAGTGTGCTGACAGGGTCCTCTCAGGAGACTTGCACAGGACCACATATTGACATACAGGTACTTTGATTCCAAATAAATATCTAAAACCCAGCCTCAGCATCATTACTCATCTGGGAGCTGCATTCAGAAACCCTCTTGAGGATTTCGACAGCCTATTGGGCAGGAGAGGCAGATAAAGAATTGCTGATGCTTCTAACCCTGGAGAATCCAGTAGGTTTGAGGAAAAAAATGCTATTAAGGAGAAGAACTATCCTTCACATCGCACCCCTAAGCTAGGCTGATACAGTGGAGAAAAAAATCACAGAGATGGGCAAAAAAGGGGATATTAGGAAAGTCTGAAACTCTCAGGCCAGCTATTTGGTTGGGAAATTGAAGCAGAATTGTAGGAAAGGAAAAAAGGGAGCCCCCAATTAAGCATCTAAGGTAGTGATATGTAAATGCCACGAAAATGAAAAACAGCTGCAAGGGGCTGAAATTTTAGCACACAGTCAACAACATAAGCAGCACTAGAGCATTAATGGGATGCGTTGTGGAACTGGGATTTTGTTGTAAAAGGGCAATAAATTGTTCAAGAAGAGCAGGACAAGGGAAAAGGGAGGCGGTGCCTCGGTATCAATAACACGTCTGCTGGCTCTGAAGTCTGCTGCTCAACAAGCCAGAGGGAATTAATGTCTCCTTGAATGACTGCATAAAGATAAAAGGAACCACGACTAAGGGTGCTATACTGTAGGGAGTCATTCTTTCCCTCTTTAACCTTGAAAATCAAGCACAAGCCTCAGGCTTCACAAACATCCTGAGATTCATGTCTATGTATCGATGGGACTAATGTGCAGACGCACCCTCAGGATGGATCAGGCAGCAGGAAGGATTTTTATAATACAATTTATGTCAACTTTCTGAATACACTGGGGACAGTGTTTTGTCTTCCAAAAGGAAGGAGAAACCACCAGGGAAATAGAAGGAACATAAAAGAACTGGTTAAGAATCTACAGTTGTAAAGTCATTCCGATGAGAAGATTAGGAAAAACGAGAGAAAGGTGAAACAGAGAAGTCTTCTGCAAAAGCAAACTGCAAAAGAAGAGGGAGAAAAGGAGTAAGGCTGATATTTCCTTGTCACTCAAAACACTGAGACTAGATGCTTAGTTAACTATGTGCTCACCAATTATGAAGACCAGAACATGCAAATAAATATATAAAGGAAACAAAGAATTAGATAAATCAACATCCCAATCAACCAATCAATCTCACTCAGAAATATTTGAGGCTTCAGCCATCTCTGAACTATTTAAGAGGAATCTCTGAGAAGTTCAAAAAGACAGGGTAGTTCTGGTGGATTGGAGAATGGCAAAAGCTCTATGGAAGGGGAGAATAAAGTACACACAAGCAGCTTAGTTGTTAGGTCTCAGAAAAGAAAAAAATATAAGTACAAAACTTAGGTTTATGGACAATAAGGTGATAAAAAAGTAGCCAGCATTAATTTATCCAGACAAGATAATATCCAGCCCCTCTAGTTTCACTCAACTGACAAACTGGGGATAATCAGGACAAAGTGTTGCGAGACTTCAAGAACAATACCACATGATTTTCTTGTAAGAAAATGAGGTTTAGATGAAATTATTATTGCACAGCTGTTTGACAAGCTGTGTGAAATGTCAGTTCTTAATACTGAATTGCCAAAAGGGGAAGTGTTTTCAATTGGGAACTCTCAGGGACTTCTCGTGCAAGTCCATCACTATTCATCACTATTTCAGCTATTAGAGTGTTCTTACAGACAGTTGAGAACAGAATCAGAATTGGAAACCGGCTGTAAAAATGATCCAAAATCAACAGTGTGGAATTCAATCAAGAAGTGTGCGAAGTGCTACCCACGCAGAGCTGAAATCTGTGCACAAAAGCAGTAAGAGGATGAAGTGCAGCCCAGAAGTAGCACAGAAACATTGTCCCATGCTCCATCTTGCAGTGGGAATCACAGAATCTTGGAATGTCCTGAGCTGGAAAGGACTGACAAGGATTAAGTCCATGAGCCATGCCCGAAACAGGACTCAGAAGTCTGATGCTGTTGCCCGAAAAACACTCGTCAGTCCTGGGAGAGATGAAGAGCAGGGCTTAGGTATATGCCAGCAAAACCAATGTTTGATCTGATTAGTATCAATCTTGTGGGTCTGTTGTTAATTTTGGTCACTGCACTGCCAAAAAAAAAAAAAAAAAAAGAAGGTGGGGAGCAACAAGAGGAGTAATTAAGAAAGTCTGAGATCTGAGGAGCAGTTAAATAAATTTGATTTTTTTTTTAATCTAGAGAAAGCATGATTAGATTTAACTTCCCTGAATCTGGTTAATCTCCCAATATGTGAAAAAGTGTTAAAAGATAGTGGAAACTTTGGTTTTTTCATAAGACTGTTCTGGAGCAAGACAAGCATTTTCAGTACAGAAACCACAGGAATGATCCAGGAGCATGTTTCTTTCTGATGATAAGGATTATTTCCCTCCTTACCAACTGGATCTGAATTGACCAGGTACTGCCAGAGGTGGTTTTCAGGCACTTCACGAAGGGACAAGAGGAATTTGAGGATTTCCTTCAACCCTCAGTTTCCATAATCCTTGGCATCCCTTCCCTTTCTGTCCCGCACCCATCTCTGCGTGGCTGCAGGACTGAGGCCTGAACTCACTTTTCAGCCGCCCGGATTGCTGTATAAATAAATCCAATGACACTTTACCACATACCTGAAATTAAGCACATGCTTAAGTGCTTTGCTCAACAGCAATATACTTTAAGCACATACTTTAAAACTCTGCAAACTGTGTCTTTATAGCTTTCCAAAGTCATTACAGCGGTGACATGGGTCTAAATTATTGCTGCACAGGAATGTAACTGCCTGCCATAAGAAAGAGACTTGGAAAAGGGGAGAAGAATGCAAAAGAAGACTGCTGATCTTCATTTTCTATGTTCACATTATTTTCAGAGCAAACTGATGAAAATGAGAGTCTTCTGCGTAGTCCTGTTCTTAGAGAAATCAGTTGTGATGCCTATTTTAGGTTCAGTCATGTTCACCCAAATACAGGTGACTGCAGGCTGTAGCACTCCCCTACACACATGGGAATTCAAGAACAAGCTCTGTGCACCTGATCAAAGCAGCTTTATGCAATCTACTCAAATGCCATTTTAGAGCAGAATGAATGGGAGGACTTTCTGAAGATTTGATGGTTTTCAACCAAAAAAAAATAAAATTAGATGGTTGCCTCAATGCTACCAGATTTGACTGGTCTCATAACAACTTTTATTTGCAGAGAAGAAAAGTATCTATGACAGACCACATGCTTTTATACTTTTTTTGTCTGGATCCCTTTTTCACTCCTGTGATACATATCCTTATTTTGACCCCCGGGTTCACACACTGACAGATATTTCAGTTTAGTCAACAGTTAGCTGTCTGATCAAAAGACCTTCAACAAAAGACAATCCCTGTGTTTGCTTATACAGTAGCAGGCAAAAGACACTGCAGGACTATAATTTACTACATTACCTGTCGGTATGCACAACCTTTTTTTTTTTTATTGCATATTTTATGGTATGCTTAAACTGTGTTTAATTACTTGCTGCAGAGTGAAGTCTTCACAAGGTTATTCTGCATCACACCTTCCAACTTGACTTTATTTAAAGATGTCTTAGTACCTTCCTAATTTTGAAGCACAGTCTACCACGTGAAGAAAATCATATTTAAACACAAAGATTTAGACACTATTTTTCCGAAAATCTGTCAGCATTGGGTTTTCATGGAAAGAAAGATAGGAAGGGAAAGTCTTTATCTAAAAAACAGACTGTCAGAAAATTATCAGTAATTCTTAGTGTTCATACAGTCGCTGTTAAAAGTGACATTATCAGTGACGTGTCATCAAGAAGAAGAATTGCAAAGCCACAAAGACAAAGTAATTTGCAATAGCACAGTAGGCCATCACGATGATGCCAAGATACCTTTAAGTGATAGAAATTCTATGTATGTTCATGCACTAAAGAGCCTGAAATGGCACTGGGGTCAGGTCAAAATTTGACATATTTTTAATACATCAATGACATTTAATGGCTAAAAAATCAGTGTTTGATATCCAAAACGATTTATTTCCCACTGAGGACTTGTCCTTGTTTATAATGTCTTGCCCTATAATTTAAAAGAATTCACACTTCTAACAGAAGTAACTATCCACTGCTTCATTAAGCATTAACAGCTTGAAGTCTCATTTTGGAGGCGGTTAATGGAACGGTTTCCGTAGGGTTTACACCTCCTTATGCAGCAGCCACAACGTTCTACAACATTTACCCCTTAAAGGAGAAAGAAATAATTCCGAATAATTCTGAATAGTTTTGTTCCTTGTGTCTACTCTGGACAACAATCACCAAAGTTAAAGCTTTTTCCAGCCTCCTGCGTTTCTTCAGGGTAACTCAGTTAGCTCCACTCGCAGCCAGCATAACTTGGGAAGCAACAGGCAAATATTCAGACACTGATACACAAAGAGAATCTCCAAATCCCGCCAGCAAAAGGTGTTTTGCATCGGTGCTTATCTCAGCTTTCAAATGCAGAACTGGGTACCTCATTACAACAGAAATTGTAAGGCTAGGAATGCTAATTGACTGAAACCATTCAGATTAAAGGGGCCTCCAGCTCTCCACAGGTTTGGTCCAACAATTCACTGTTTCAAAGTGCATTACTGAAGCGTTAACTTACAGTACTTGATCGGGAACCACCTGACACGAAGTACAGTGGCAAATGTGTAATATGTGGATTTTTAAAGCAGAATGTCAGACCTTGAGGCTCAGCCTCCAGTGGAGCTCAGCAGTCAGCACGTCTGGGAGCTGGACCTGGCTTCATGCCCTTGCAGCACTGGCATCTCTGGGACACCAAGAGCGTTCCACAGCCTTAACATCCTGTTACATTTATAAAACTATTGCCAAACAGCCACCTCTTTGCACCTAATCTTTGACTTTCATACCAAAAGACAGAATAGGTGTGAAGCTGTTTTGTCTTCTTCATCTTAACATAAAACAATCCACGCTTTCCTCCAAAAAGAGGAAAAAAATGGGAACAAAACATTCAGAATTTTTATCTTTTCCTCCTGTTAGGGCTCCTGAACACCACATTTATTAAACCTGTCTTAAGAGCGTGTCAAGTAGAGCAATAATCACATTAAAAAACAAGGCTGCAAGTTTTGGGAGCAATTGTTCGAGTTTTGTTGGTTTTGTTCTGTTCTAACATGACAAGTTGTCTCCTGGATTGGCCTCTGTGGCACTAAAAGGTGCCCATTTTTGCTCTAGCTCAGCTGTTTCTCATTTCCAGAGAATAAAGAGAACAAGCAATGTTAGCCCTTCACTCTACCTCTCCAGTGAGTGTTCCGGGGGATGAATGCTTCTGTGCATTTTGTGGTGTTACAAATGCCAAATATTGAGCCTACTTTGCAGTTCTCCTGCATTTTGTGCAATCATTGACATCTCAGTAAAACAAGCAACAAAACATCTCTGTAAAACAAGCAACATATACATTTATGGCAACTCTTCCTGTGAATTCTGAAAGGTGTAAACCAGGGGATAATCAAGCCCACAGCCTACGGTTATTACTCTTTCCAAATTGCCCTATTAGCTCCTAGCTTCTTTCTATCCTCAAAAATTATTGCTTGCTGGTAGAGAATTCTATTTCAAATTCAAAAAAGGAGAACAAAAGAGAAGCAAGCCAGTCTTTTGGACTGGCTTGACTTTAGCATGTAAAAAATATCAATAATTTTATGTTTCCATATAAAGATCTGATTAACATAGCTCAAGATCTATGAAAGATGAGAGATAAAAGATACGGAGGAAACCGGGATCTACCACAAGAAGAACAGCAAATCCCAATATTGAGAGCAGCTACTAACTTGTTGTACAGGACATATTATAGGGTGTAAAAAAGGAACATTTATTTTCTAAGCAACTTCAGAGCCAAAAGGCAACAGAAAAGCAGCATCACGTGGATGAAGTCCTTCCACATCACTGTAAGAAATAGATTATATCTGCTCCCTGACAGCAGCCACAATGTATGGCCATATAGCCATAATGGTATGGTCTAGGTAAACCCAGCCCTCCATGAAAGATGTATGCCATGGATTTTCATCTACGGGAAAAGCAACGTGCAGCAAACGAATTGAATGCATAAATCTCCAAAGACCCTGAAAATTTGAAAAGCATCAGCTGAGGAAATGTGTAGAAACAATGAAACAATGAGTCAATATGAGTCACTCATTACAACAGAACATTACAACACCATTAAATCCTAAGAAAGGGTGACAGCACCAAAATACTTTATTTGAAAGCAATTCTATCTTCCTAAAGAAGATTTAATAAATGGTTATTTGACAATAAGATGAAATTAGTACCACGTACCACGACCTTTAAGTAAATCTGTCAAAAAATCACAAGTTTCCAGCGCTACTGCATGAAAGAATACCTGTAGGGATGTATGTGGGGAGTAGTGTATTTTTGCCCTGACTTTAATGGAAACAACACTCTCTGGGGACATCATGAAGGACAAAGATGTGTTACACATCAGTCCACGAAATGGTGTGGGGTTTAACCTCCCTTTCAGTTCTGAAAAAAAGCTTAATATTCTCACATTTTCATGACCAGTCTCAACAGACTGGGGCAAAACAGTGAAAAGAGAAATTGGAAGCTAGAACATGAGATAAAACAATGTATCTGATGAGCCATGATTTCATTTCAAAATACCAACAATAGTGGACTTCTGATCAATGAAGCTTCTGCAGGAAATCAGCCTGTAACCAGCACTGTTGGCACAAAACCAGAGCCTGTCTACAGCCAGAAGAATTCTGCATTTAATTATAGTGAGTCTTAAATTAGTTACTGAATGCTCAAATCACAGGAAAAGAAATTAAAATATGCATTTGGTTTTCTTGCTCTAAGGCCCGAAGATAGAGCATGTCAGAGGGGATAGATGTGATGTCCATCATATAGGCATGCAGGTAGATTTCCTTTTGTGAAAGAAAATGCTCTGTTTCGTAACTCTAAACCAACAAATACATTCCAAGATTTTCTAGCAATGGGCAAAACCCACCATTAATAGAACCAGATTATACAAGAAATAATTTCTGAGTGTTTTTTAGACTAAAGGAGTAAAAAAAAATTGTAGCATACTGCCCTTCTTGAGACACAACCAAAAACATTTGTAAAATATTTGTTGCATCTGTACTATGTCATCTGCTCAGTGAAATTACAGGTTCACAGGTAAAGCTTGTCACAGATGACAAACCTCACTCCCCTCAGAGGAAATCTCAGGTAATCACACTGAAATATCCAAACAGAGTAGAAAAAGGCCACACCTTGGTCATTGTAGATCTGAGAATGATGCAAATGTTGAAAGAGTCTGAGCAAAATACTGCAATTTGTGCATGACCTCAAAGTGGTAACTTCACAGACCTTTGCTTTCTTTTTACTCTGAGTGAGCCCCTGCAGGGCTCGTGGCACTGCTCACTACTACTCGTAGGGGCCGTTTATTAAGGAGAAAAGAAAAGCAGCTATTTCCCCCTAAATTACTGCTTGGTCGTAAACACACTGCAATTCTTCAACATAATTTAATGCTCTTCTCAAAGTTACAGGAAATGGCTAATTGTGTGGGTAATGTTTTTAGTTTTGTTTCATTAAATAATGTTCAGTATTTATCTCCAGATGGGTTAGGTGAGCACATAAACAAACCACAGTAATTTATATCATCCCAATGTGAAAAGAAAGAAGACATCAGAGATCATTTAATAAGACACAATATCTCTGTGAACCCAGCATCACAAATAAAACTACTTTCACACCATTTACATCAGATACAGGCCTGATGTCATATGGTGAAGATAAAGACTCAAAAAGAGCCTGAAAGACTCCATTCACAAAGTCATTTTGAAGTAACCATCAATGATATAGAATATTGATTCCCTTTTCAGGTATAATAATCTCAATCAGCTGATTATGGTTTCTTGCTTCTGAACAAGTTGATTTATCCAAGGGGACACAAATTTTAGTTTCCAAGGAGAACTTTTAGAGCAAATGTGAGCCTAACAAATTTAGACTCATCCAAACCTTACTCTTCAAACCCATCAAAACAGATGTCACAGTCTTGAAACCATTCACACACCCTTCAGAAACCAAATCCTGACTTGCACATCTTTCCTTCCTGTCCCCTCTCTTCTCTTTTCCCTCTCATCTGACACAGCACAAGCTCTCAGTCTAACACACTTTTCTTTGGAAGGGGTAGGATTTTTAAAACCAAGGTTTTAATACCAACTATAACGTGAAAATTCAGATCCAACATTTTACCAAACAGGATAACGTGAGGTAACAGAGATGGGCATAAAGCTCACCATCCTGTCTGCATCTTCTGTGCTGAGAGTGTTTCAGTCATATTTACTGTAATGGGCTTCCAACTTCATCCAAAAATCTGCCAAAAAGCCCTTTTGGGTTGGGAACTAATTTGTCACACACATTTCTTCCTAGAAACATGTTGATCCTCCCTAAGATTTTGTTAGACTAATGGGAAAATATACTATCAGTGACAGAGATCTCTTATTAAAAAATAACTTAAAAGAATGACTTAAAGGATGCAATCTTACTATGAGTTTTTAAAGTAAGAAATATAATGGGACTCTTGTAAAACCAAAAAAAGAGCTAGAGGAGTCAAAATAAAAACATTAACTTAGCAATTTCTTTCTACTTAACTGGAATAAATAATTACATTTGAGAGAAAATTACCTCTAGAATTATTATTGAAAAGGACATATTCCTATTGAAATTATTCTATTCCAACAAAACTGCATTTTCTGATTAAAAATTGTCACTTGGAAACATTTCAATCAATCATTCCTAGTTCAAAACCAGCAGCCTGTACTTCACTATCTCCTAAATGTTTATTGTGTACTTATTGATCTAAAAGACAATTTTACTGGTCAAAGTTTATCCTGGGAATATTCCAAAGAAAATAAATAGGGAATTAATTTATCAGGCTGTTTATAATGACAAAGTGTTGGTATTTGTGCCAGTATCACCTATACATTTCTAGCTGTAGCAGCTTAGTTACAGCTAATAGATATTGAGAACATGCCATTGAGCAATCCTGGATATCTTCCATTGGTATGTACATTTTATTCTCTGATTAAAAAAATGGCCTTATAGCATTGCACTCGCCGAAAGCAGCTGCCTTCTTAAACTATTTCTCAAACTTATTTAATATCTTTTATTATTAGGAACTCATTATGGAAACTATTCCACAAAGTTTAAAACTTCTTTAATGTTTAATTGCATTTTTGATCATTAATTATATCTGCAGATAGACAGAACTTTTTAAATCTTAATTTTCTCATTTGAGTTTGAAATAGAGTTTGCTGCCCAATAAATTTTATTTTAGTGCAAAGACAAGGCCCATGTATTGATGAACCTTTTAAAAGAAACCTACAGCTCAATCAGAATAAAATTCTATTTATCTACCATTTCATAATACGAGAATGAAAAAGTCATCATTGCAGCTGAAATTTTGAGTTCACTGGAAACCATCTTTAAGATTTATTATTTATACATTTTCTAATAGAAGCTATGGCATGGAGACTTTTTATTTAGAAAGATCTGCCACAGAAGTACAGCCACTGAACCTTGCTAGTGAAAGAAGTTCTTGTCCTTTATGTCCACTACAAAAAAACAGCGGGAAGGAGTCCAAAGCAAACATTGACAGATGAATGATGGTTGGAGGCTTTTTCCAAACGTAACAACTCTATGATCCAGTGATATCTCACGGTTTGAGAGTCAGTAGCACCTGGTGCAAAGCCCTCCCCACGCCCAGGTCCTGCGAGGCAGGGGCTCCTTTCCGGCCCTGGGTCTGTGGAGGTTTACAGGACACGTTAATGGTAAAGCACCAGCATCCTACATCTCCTATGCTGAAATGAACACCCTTCTCTTCTGGCTTAAATTATCTGTGCTGTGCCTCTACAGACACGCTGTGACTGAAGAAAAATGATCCTGACGTTATTGGGTCCTGGCAGGGTGAGAGCCTGACTGATCTGACTGAGCGGCAGAGCAAGCTCATGAGCCCTCTGCTCATGGAAACATAACTCACTCTGCAATGGATTCTTTAAACCGTTAATGTGGGGATGTTTCTGAGATAACAAACAGCACTTTGTTCAATTCAGCAACAAACAAAAATGCTTTTGTTTTTCTTTGCAGGTAACATTTACCACAGACCCTTTTTTTAACCAGTGTCACTCATACGAAACTTTCCTTCTTCACTTTCTTTTCCCTCCTTTCCCTCCTCTATCTTTTACAATGCAAGTAACTTGAATTATCCCATTTGATCCTTGATTAGTTCTGTTCCTTTACTTGCAGAACTGTGTTATTTTCTAGTATGGTTTATTTAGGAAGTTTAGGTCTCTAAGCAGCAGATCTCAAAATATTAAAAGTCACAGGACTTTAATTATTATATTTTTAAAAATATAATTAACAAATACCATTTATGACAGAAACTATTCTATTAAACTTAGATGTTTATCTGAAAGGGTCAGATGTAAGAAGTTTAGCTGGAAGTAGATGGAGAAGAAGGGAGACCAACTTGCCCATGATATTTCTAGAGATGGAAGAGGTGATGAACGGGCAGCCAGTTGTGTATATCCCACTCCTGTGGGTATGACAGAAGGGTTTTGGTTAAAGGCTTAACTATTAGGATCTTGCATTCCCAAGGAAGAAAAAATATAAATAACTGGGTGATGCATTAAGAAACAATAATGAGGGATGCTCAATACTGAGTAGGCTCTGCTGTGTGTGCTTGGTTTTCATGTGCCTGTTTAGGTTGCACAAAATAATGTAAGGTTTAAAGATGGACATTGTATTTACATTTGCACTTTGGAGATGTTTTTATCAGTGTTAGTCCTACCAAATTGTAGCGTTATTTTCAGTGTTCCTGCTACTGTTAGGCTGCAGATAGAGGGATCTGGAATAATAAAAACATCCTTCACTGAATATTTCTCTGGCTGTTACTTTACTTTTTAAATAAAATAATGAAGTTGTATAGCCAGCTCCAAGGAACTCCATTCCATTTCATTTATAAATACAAAAATCTCTCGTCCATTTTTACCAAACTGTACTTGGGAAAACAGCTGCCTCAAGTCAGGCAAACACAGAGCTAAGACTTCAGTTTTGACATGAGTTAATCCGAAACCAGACAATTGTTTTAGATAACAGCATCAAAAAATTGTTCAGGATTAGATAAAAAATAACATAAAGAGACTATTTTGATGTGTAGCTTCGAGAATGTTTTTGTGACAGATATATAATTCCTTATTTTGTGTGCAAAAGCCCCCATGGCCGATAAGCAAAATTAAGGCAGCCATGTACATCTAAGTCACAAGTTTTTCCTCCTGCTAGGGGTACCTCTAAGAATATTTCCTTTTACTTATCAAAAAGTTTTTAGGCAATTTGACATATTTTGGCAAGTCTGCTGCTTTCAGATATTTTTTGTAGCGTCGGAGCTCAGAGAGCTCAAACTTCCTGCATTTTAACAGAAATATTAAATGGTTCACTGAAAAACACAAAAAACTCTTTGCTAAATCCCTCTTGCTCTTGAAGCTCCCATGTCTGTAGAACCAGGGCTACCACTGCCCTTCCTTCACTCCCTCATACCCCACACCTGAGGACTCACAGAGGCTGTGATTTACGTACCCAGCCCTCCCCCTGCACTCTAATTTCACTCCTTTTATGAATCCCATGTGTTGTTTTTCCCTTGACCTCACTTTTCAAGTGAGAAAGACTGCTTATCAACAGCTTCCAAGCTGCTGATTTCCCTGTCTCTGACAGGCAGCCTCACACCACTCGTATCATTTATCCACAGGCATTAAACCATAGAGTTTCCAGCTGCTGCAGCAGCACTTTGTCCTGAAGAAATAAACAATCTGTTTTCAAGCCCAGCGATGACTGGGACCTGTCCTGACTAACAAACAGCGTTTCCTTGGAGGTGGCATCTGACAATTAAACAGGGCTAATTTCTGAAGATCCTGCTTCATTAAGGATTATTAAGAGATTAACATTTAATCCATTCTAGCACATAAATGATGAGAGTGTGGATAAAATATTGAATCTCATTCCTTTGGGTACAATTCTCTTTCAGTGCTTGGGAGGAATAATTGCTGGTAAAAGGGATAGGTTAATGGTGCACCTGTCTGGTTATTTGTTTGATTTTAAATAGAAAACAAACAAAACAAAAAAAAAACCAGACTCAGCTGAGTAAGAAGTCTGGAGTTTATGAACAAACAAAATCTCAAAGGTTGCTGATCTTTCTCACTCTGCAATGTGAACGGAAATTTTGAATCCTCAGATGATCTTCCTGCCTTTCCTTAGGAACATATCTGACCCCTAATATAACTAAGGATTTGGCTACTTAAAACCATCTTTCCTTGAGTTTAAACATGACATGTTGGGCATTGGAGAACGCTGTTTTGAATAAGTTTTGCTGTTTGCCTTGTGAAAGTCAAAAGAAATACTGAAGTAATGCTTGTGCCCTTGATTCTTTTCAAAATGAGGCTTTAAGAGAAAAATAATGTGAGTTGGATTCTCTCCAATGGTCTTCTTCTGAATTTTGGCACACAGAGATAATACTTTAAAGAGAGGAAGCAATGGTAATGACTCAGTTTGCTGAGGAATCTTAATGTTATTTGAAAGCATGACTCCTGTGTTTGTAAATACACTCTGATCATGATTCTGTGCTCACACCCAGCACTTCTGTAGTTATGCTCTGCTTTAATACTCCTCTCCAGAATTGTTCCACAGCCATTGCTGCCTATCTATCCTCCTTATTTTAAATGATGCACAGTACAAGATGAAACAAGCCCCAAATGGCTATGATAAAACCCAGGTGGATGCTGAGTAAATATCCTGTACACAGAGAAATGTAGGAGCACCTGTAGCTCCTGGATCAGGACACAGTTGGACAGAGGCAGTGCAAGCACCAGTGCCTGTGAAGAGCTTCTGGCATTGCTGGTTTGTCCGTGATGAAATCCAGGAGCTCCAGGCACCTGTACAGACACAGATGAAATCTGTACCACCATCTCTTCATTACTGATACCCTTCTAATTGGGTTAAGAACCTCAGCACTGCTGTGCCTTCCATTGCTGCATCATTTGCGTGAGTGAATGTCTTGGGCTGCTTCTCATGGGAGGAACGCTCAGGAGTGAAGGAATCCCAGCCCTTCTCACTGAGAATAAGGTAGAATTTGGTTGTTTATCCTGGGAAAGAGGAGACTCAGGGAAGGCCTCACTGCTCTCTACAACTACCTGACAGGAGGTGGGGGTCGGTCTCTGCTCCCAAGGAGCAAGAGAAGGGGGCAAGAGGAAACAGCCTCAAGTTGTGCCAGCTTGGGTTTGGGTTGGATATTAGGAAAAATTTATTCACTGAAAGGATTGCCAGGCATTGGAACAGGCTGCCCAGAGCAGTGGTGAAGTCATCATCTCTGGAGGCATTAAAAAGGTGTAGATGTGTTGCTTAGGGACATGGGTAGTGGAGGAACAGTTGGACTTGATGATCTCAGAGACCTTTTCCAACCTAAACAAATCCATGATTCTATTCCAGGATACTATCAGGAAGAGTCATTAAGCCAAGAATGAGTCCATTCACAATCCAGTCTCTTGGTCCGTAGGGTTTGTGTTGCATTTTATTATAATAATTCTCTTTTCCTTAGTTCCTGGCCACCAGTAAATATTATTGCCCAGTTTCTCACCAGAGCTGGGTTTCAGCCACAAACTTTCACTGCCTAATGTGCCAAATCCTGAGAACTGGGAACTCATTTAAAACTCAAAGTCAAACGTAGCAAGTGCGGAATGCCAACAGCTGGCACCAAAGTACTTTGGACACAAAACAATTCAATTCAATGTTATCTTACTTCGATTTAGGAAGATTTTTAGTATCTTCTAATGTTTTTTAATACACATTTATTTTGCATCCACAACTGGAAACTCAGTGGAAAAGACAGAAGTTTAGCAGAGACCCAAGAAAAAGGGAAGGAAAGTTTCCTTTCAAATGTAAAAGCAGAGTGGCTATTCCCGTGTTCCAAGAACTAACAGTTGGACACAAATGTACTGGAAAATGACAGGAAAATTATTTATTCATCAAACTTAATGCCAAATTTTCTTTTTTCCAATATGATTTGCATTTTGAGTAAGCCAATCAGGTGATTCCCGTTATCTGATATAAAGGTGATTGAATAATAAAAATGCTCAATTTCAGCCAGAAATACAAGGAGGCATTTGAAAAACAGAGTCACAAGAATACTGACCCGAACATCTTCATACAAACACACCACTCGAGCTGCTGCATTTCAATGGGGAAGGAATATTATCCCTCTTCAAGTATTAGAAAAGGTGTAGGAGTAGAGAAGGAGAAGGAGAGAGACCTTTCAAACAAGAACACTCTTAGTGAGTCACTGCCATGGTAAGGGGTAGAAAATATCCCTACTCCTTTTCAAAGACTTCAGAAAGGCATTTGTGTGTTCTGGGTCCATTTATCTGCTTGGAGGATCCTGGGAAAGATGAGAAGTTGTGGGGAAAGAAAAATTGATGGACTTTCAGGGCATTTTCTTACCACCTACTCTTGTACTGCTCACAATACTTAGAACATTCTTTACTACATGCTATTCCTATCTCTTTTGCCAGTGCCAGCTAATAAACCTCAGTCATTTTCTTAGCTGACTACCTGGCAAGATGGAGAGCAGTAAAAGCCTGCACAGGCACTGTCAGACTCTGACTGAATAGGTGGGAAAATGGTAATGTTTTTTTGTCAGAACTGAATTTAAGCTTCTAGCAAATCTGAAACCTCAGGTGAGATGTTGGGATGATTTTCTGAAGCTCTTTTTCTCGAACACCCACCTCCCACTCGGTTACGATGAACAGAGGATAAATCCCTGTCGCTCTGTACAGCCTCTGTAGCACTAAGGAACTTTTGCATATCTGCACAGAGCTCTCTCATGCAAGGCTAGAGAGGAAAGTAATTTGGCATTCCCAGTAATTTGGTAGGCCTTTTAATTATCTGCTTTCTCTCCTCATTTGCTCTTCCCAGCTGAGAACTGGATCTTCCTCAAATAACTTGTCTGATATTTCTTGGGCTTTTAAGAGACCAAAACAGGTGGAGGCAACACAAGTTAAGTATCAGAAAATAAGCAATGAAACTCCATTCAGTTGAAAAAGATTTTGCCTCAAATTCACCTGCTTAGAGACTAACGCCCCTCAGTATGCCCAAATTCATCCTGTACCTTGGAATTTCTTATGCCTGTTTCTAATATATATGGACCTCATATGGGCTGTAATTCAACTCTGGGCAGCTACTCGAGATTTTTTTTGAGATCTTCTGAAGCACTTTTTAGCTCAAAGACACCATCAACCTTTCTATTTTAGACACATATGTAGGGTATTCTAAATACTTCCACAGGAAGAAGGAACTGACACAAAAAAATAGTGGCTGGTGCAAAGGCCAAGATATACCAATTGTATAAACTCATCAGCAGATCATAATAGAAATTCTCTTATCAATTAAAAAAACCCCAAACCAAAGAAGAAATTCTTTCATGTAAAAGTATTGTTAAGAAAAATAATATGCTTCAAGAGATAAATTTCAGCATTTCATGATTTAAAGCAATCTAAGGTAAACTACAAACCGAGTTGTGCTTTATTAAAACATATAATTATAGCTCCATTTCAGCTGTCCTTTATGGCAGGGATTACAGCAAGCTGTTAGCAAAGGAGGGCTGCTATCTTATAATGATACACAAACAGCATATTGCAATTGTAGAATTCTTCCTGAACAAAACAGAGTGCTAAGTGAATGTTAAATTTCTGGATTTGGCGCTTGGGAGGCTTTGACAGGACTGGAGTGAACAGTAACCCACTGGGATGCAGGAGAATAACAGCTATGGTGATGCTGCTAAGTGTACTGCAGTCTGCTGATTCAAGGATGTGTGCAGCAGTCAGGTGAATTTACAGCCTCTGTATTTACACCTGTACACAGCAGGAATCATGCACAGTGGTGGAGGGAACGTCTCTGTGAAAAAAGCACAGTACAGGGCTGTTCCTTAAGGAAAGGGAGCTGTGTGTGCTGTGGTGTGAAACACCCGGTGAGGGGCACAGCCCACGTTCTGTGTCAGCCAACACGTTCGCTTTTCTCCCAGCTCCGTGCAGCTGCTGCACACATCAGGGGTGTTTAAAGCAGACTGCCTGGGTGAGGTGTAGCTGGAACAGCAGGATCACTGGATTTACAAAACCCCGCTCCTGGAATCAGGCTGCAAGGTGTGGACAGGGACAGGCTGCAGCTCAAACTCACATGGAGATTTCCAGTGCTCCCTCACCTCACTGAAGCCAGCCTCTGTTGTCCTGCGTTCCACATCCCACTAATTTACCCCAAAAGATGCCTCAATGTTTGCAATGCTCTTCCATTTGTGGGGGAACTGACTCAGAGTGCTCTGATCTGGAGTTCCTCCAGGTTCTGGGATAAACTCGGAAGAATGCCCATGTTAAAAGTGACTTTTGCTGGCTCGGTGGAGCTGCTGAAGGGTGGCCGTGCAAGGCGGCGCCTGGGGGTGGCCAGACAGCTCTGCAGTGCCCCTGACATGGAAGTGAACTGGAGCAGCCCACAGGAATGGGGTGACTGGAAGCAGAAGCAATGGGAGCTCGAGGTAAGTTAACACTACTGAGTACAAGGCCATGCACTTGGTTGCAAGAACTTTGGCTGAAGCGAGCACCCTAAAGTTAGAAACTGCACAGAACGGGAGGGGTCAAGCACTTGCCAGTTCTGAGGGAAGGGAAAAGGCAAAAAAGCAATTTCTTGTGTGGGCAGAGAGAGATCACCAAGAAGACACAGCAAGTACAAACCAGGATTGTACAAGGTGCTAGTTCATGCCCTGAAGGCTCTGAACAATTTGGTTTATCTATGTCAGAATATAAAGAATTAAAACCTGAGGAGAGCAGAGAGGCATCATAATCAGGGGAAGGTCTTCACTCCGAAGAGACAAGGCTAAAACAACCTGGCCTGTTTAGCCTAACAAAACGAGAGCTGGAGAGAAGTATGATTGCTCTTAGAAAATACTTCAGAGACACTCCAGGAAGGGAAAAGACATTTTTAAAGCTAAAATATTGACAAAGGAACAAACGGATATAAACTGCCTTGAATATATTTAGGCAGTAGAGTAGATGATAATTCTGATCAGGAGAGAGAGGTCCTAGAACAGCCTCCATGAGGAGTAGCTGGAGGAACATTTTGTAGATGGGACATATTTAGTTTATTAAAGGATTACATGATATATTTGCACACCAGAACAGAAGACTGTTTTTGATGACCCAGAAACTCTGGGAATCCTGCCTTCCCTGTACACCAGCAACTGTATTTGAAAGCAGGAATTACAGTAACCAAGGTCTATCCAGTCTCAAGAAACTTCATGTCTGATTCCCTTCCAGACTGTGCTGTCTGGCCATGTAAATGTCCATGTAAAAAGAATGGGACAACATATATTTACTACAACGGAAAAATACTATCAAAGGCTACCCTCAAATGCATTGTCTTGTTGAATCTAATTAAATGAAAGATGTCAGTGTTAGCTCTTCCTTATGCCAATCTACAGGCACTTTAATAATTGTGCTGTTAATATGAGAACTATGGATAAACAATTGTAGAAATTGTGAACCAACCTTGTCATGCATTCTTACAATTTAAAGCATTTTTTACATTTAGCAGACATTAAAAGAAAAAAGACTGTCACCTCGAAGAAGTACATTTGAATTAAGAATGAATATTTTCAGTTTATTCTAAGCATTGATCAAAGAGCATAGTCTAGCTCTCTTGTATTTTCATGGAAAATGCCAAAGCACAGCACTGAAGTTCATGTTTCCTTACACTGACTGAAGATCAGACATTTACAAAAAGTGAATAATATTTGCATAGCAAATGAGCATCTAATAACATGCAGTAAGACATGTAATGTCAAATTTGCATGAGATATTAGCTTTTATAAACAGCTAATGTCTCTGTCATTATCCCCTTTACGAGTCTGTTGTTGAGGGGTTTTTAAGAGCCTCATAATTTCCATTTGATGGGTTATAAAAATAACAACTTGATTTGGATATTAGCTTAAAATGTTAATCACATTTCATACTGCAAGAAACAGAAATCAGTGCTATCAGCATTTGTACACACTTTGTAGTCCAATTTTAAAGCATTCTTGACATCAGCTTTGTATAGTAAGAAAAAGTTTGATCTGAAACTGGCAACGTTGGGAGGAGTAGATGCTACTAAGTGTACATAATCCATGAAAATTGCATCTGTGCTGTAGGGCAACTTCTGGATACCTCCTCCTGGTCTGGAGGAGTAGCAGGTGTCCAACCCTGCATCGTCTGTTTCCGTGGACTTCAAAATATTGTTAAAAACCACTGTGAAAAGGCTTAACCTTTAATGAGGGCTTCTGGTAACTGCTATTTGTTACTCACGTTTTTATCAGACAGAAAAATGTGTCTGTGATTAATGCTAATTAACGTGATGCTCTGGCTTAGTTTTTCCTGTACACCAATGAGCAGTCATGTTTTTACTTGAATTCCTGGATTTACCAGGAATTGGATTTTTGTCTCATCTGACAGAGCAAACAGAAACTGGCAGTTTTCACTTCATATGGTTTTGCAGATTCAGAACGAACAGTGCATTTTTCTTTCTCTGGTTGAAAGCAGAGCAAGATCCTCGCTGGCATTCACGAGGCACGAGTGAACAGAGAGGGCTCTATTCTGTCCACCCTCGCCAGGTTCAGCCTGGTGTAACTTGGCACTAGCACAGTAACTCCTAACTTACCCTTTCGTAATGCAAGCAGGGTACCAAGTTCTGGGATTTCCCTCAGCTGAAGCTGTTTGAAGGGCACACAAACCAGTCTGCAGTATAATGGATGGTTTCAGCAGTCAGCCCTCATTACTGCCTGGGCACTCAATGAACCCACCGCAGTTGTTTGCTGTATTTCAGATATTTCCTAAAGTACAAAAGTTCAGATAGTGTTTGCACTGATTTAACCTTCTTTATTTATATATTGCAGTCTAAGCAGCTGCTAAAAGCATGCGTTAAACTCTTGCACATTTACAAGTAGCCAGCTGCAATAGGAGATGAATTGTGTGTTACTATGTATTGTTGTTAGTTTTGAATTGATTTACAAGCTGAAACAATGCTTTCTTTCTAAGGATCCCACTTCTGTCCTCACACTAGTTGCACACTGGTGTAATTCAAAAGATTGTGGTACAGATTTCCCTGAAATAACTATAAGACATCAGATTAATGTCTGAGGCATAAAAAGAACATGGAAAATTCAAAAGGTTATACTTTTTTTTTTTTTCCTTTAGGCTGTCCAGCTGACTCTCCAACCTCACAGGCAAGTTTGCTATTTTAGCAGTGACCTGTCAGCTGTGAGGTATTTGGAAATATGAATTCTCATGTGCAAATTGTCTTAACACTGAGTTTACTCTATTCCATCCCACCTTGAACACTTCAGCTACAGCAGGTGCACAGCCCAGCTGCACGTGGCAGAACAAGCTCTGTGCTTCTCGGGCACGGTGGTTCTGGCTGATGGAAGTTTGCACAGAGGGATCTGCATCATTTCATACCTCAGTTCTACCATTCATAAAACAGATTCCCTCAGTGCAAACCCCTGTTCAGAGATGGGTGCTGATGCTTGATCTCCAACCAGCTGTGAAACTTCCTTTTTGTTTGAACCATATAAATTCCCATTCATACAATACTTCAATGAATGATTTCTTATAACTACTAGACATCACGAATTCAGTAAATTAGTTTTATTCCCTCATTTTCAAACTCCAGCTGAAGAGTTGGAAAAGAGAGGCTGGTCCAACTCTTTAAGCTGATACAGGTATTTGCCACTGGTTTCCATTTCAGTCATTTTACCTCTCCATTGCTGCCTGAGATGCACGGATCATTCAGGTACCAAATCATCCTAACACAGGCCAAAATGCATTTTATGAAGCTAGGAAGCCCTCAAGGATAGCGCCAGGGTTAAATGACAGCTTTTGTTCAGCTCTGTGCTTCGCTGTGCTGGGGATCTGTCCGCAGGCTCTGGCAGCAGGTGATGCACATGTCTCTGAGAGTGCCTTACTTACTGATTTGGAAGAAAGCACCAACATTTCATCCTGCCTGCTGGATTTAACTTCGATGGCTAGACAGAAACTGAATACTAATAATGGTGGAAGAAGCGAAGAAATGACTCCACATCTCTGCCAGCTGAGTTTTCCTAATTGCTGGCCACAAATTTGGGAGTTAGAGCAGGGCGAGTTTCATGAGTTGTTGTGACTGCTGCACTAAAAGAAATAATTTCTCTGCAGAAGAGTTTCTTTCTCCCCTTCACAGACCAAGTGATGCTATGGGTCACTAAACAAGGAGGATAAAAATATTCTGGAATTTGGCAGTCAGAACAGGTATTTCTTGTACAAAGAGGCCTGCTAGGGTTGGAGGCAACCTAAAGAAAGACTTCACTGAAGCTGGAAGTAAAGGACAGAGACTTTTGACATCTGGTGCATGAGGAGTGACTCCTTTCCACCCCCACCATCCCCTTCACATCCCCCAGTGACCTCCTCTCCATTAAGCACTCACACTTGAGGTGTCACACACATCCCTGCATGAGAGCAGGTTAAGCCAGAGAAAAAACTGGGTGCACAACAACAGCAGCAAAAGGCAGAATGATCAGGAGGAGACTTGACTCAGGTCAAGAAATTCACTGCCACGTAATACTTCTAAGTAAACTGATCAACTGGCCCCACCACCCACCCTGCTCTTTGCTCATTTGAAATGCTGAGGAGCTAACTGGAGATGGAGGCGAAACTCCACAGCTTTACCTTCTCTCCACTTCCTCTGAGTTTTACAGAAAGATGCATGACTTAGATGCTCGCTTGCAACAGCCTAGAACACTAAACCAGGTAATATTTATTACATATAGTCATGGTGTATTTTACGGTCTGCTGGAACCATCTCACGAAATGTTAATTTTGAGAGCTATTTCCCTTCAGTGAAAATGGGACAATCAACACAAAATTACATCAAGAGAGACCCGAAGTATACAAAGAGACAGGAATGGTGTGTACATTCCAAAGCTTTGGCAGATCTACTTTTATTCTGAGGAAATGATAGTTCTGCATGAATTTCAGGCAAAATGAGGAAAGGAAGAGAACATCAATATTTATTCTGACTCTCTAAGTATTCCTAGTTATTAAAGCTACGACTGTGGTTGTGAAAATACAAACCTCACCTCAGTAAAAGTGCTCTGATCTGTGTTGTAGAGAAGCTCCTACTGAAATTTCTCATTGATCCTGAGAGTCTCCAGATTAAGCTAAATCCTTATTCACGCTTACATCACAGCAGCACATTTTCAAGCTCTTTTTCTTTTATGAAGGAGATTTTTTCCTCCCTCCATAGAAGCAAGTTTGGCCTAAATGCCTGTAATGATTGCTCTTGCACCGAGCCTCAGTGCACACGAAGTCATTCACATGGCAAAGCTAATAATTTTGGTGTTTTGGTTGGAATTTTATACTCTCTATTTTTATTTAAAAGTTTTTAAAGTATTTATTAACTACAGAGGGAAGAAAAAGAAAAACTGCATTAGCAAGACAGTGCAATTACATCATTGCTGAGTTCACAATAAACTGCTGTCAACTCTTCAAGCACACATAAAATAGAAGGAGGTTTTACAACCTGTCACCATCTCCTGACAGGCAGGTAAGTCACTGCTAATAATCAAAACAAAGCTCCTTTCTGGGGTCTAACTTCTCCCAGGAATACTCTGTGAGATGACAGTCTTTAGTTAATTCACAACTAGAACACATTTTTGCTTCCGATGTGGAAATTTTGCTGCTTTCCCAGACACAACCCGAGAGCTGAGCTCTCCCCTTTGAATTCCTTTTTGCACCTGAGCCCTGTTTGACACAGCAAAGACACATTCCACACGGATTTTTACCAGCAAATGTCGCTGGAAGCAGATACTTCCCTGCCATTTGTGGTTTGAGAAGCACCCATTAGACAACCCAGCAGGGTCCTCTTTAAGCCTGTGTTTGATAACGTTTCTGAAACTTTGAATGTTTCTGATAATGTCGAATGAAATTTTGGAAACGTCACCATATTTTAACCCCAGATTCTTACTCCAGGAACAGCCAAATGGTACCAAAATACAAAGACGGAGATGGATATGGGAGATGTTTTCCTCAAGTTTGGAGCACACGTTTAAACTGCTTGTAAACAACAGGTGAAAACAACAGAGCCCCTAACTACAGTCCTAAGGTAGCTAAATGAGGCAGATTGAAAGTGAGGGCTTTAGACACATTTAATGAGTGAATGTTGATGCTTCCAGACCTACGGGCCAGATGGTCCTATTTCTACAAAGCCCAAGGATGGAAAAAAGTAAAACCCTCCAGGTGTCTACTGTACATTTCAATCTGTGATAATAGTCAAGAAATGACAAGTCTGATAAATTAAAACCCCAGGAGGCAAAGCCCAAACCAGAGAGAATTTATAGAGAAATTACAATTTATGCAGCAACTTATGGAAACAAAATAGGAATTAAAACAGCTTCCTACGAAAGAACTGTAATCATTTCATTTAATCCAAAGCATGTAATGCTTTTTTTCAAAATGCTAATCTGGAAGAAGCTGTTCTTTTCTAGCCTCCACCTCTACTAAAGTTTTCTTTCTCGTTCAGACTTACACCACTTGTCCAGCCCCACTGCCAGTGCCTGTCATGTTGCATGCTAATGTATTATTTATACTTTGTACCACCATTACGTGTGGCCTTGCTGCTGCAGTCAGGCTCAAGCAGATGGATCCTGTGCTCCTGCAAAACCCTGTCACAAGAGGAAAGGGACGGTGCCCGCACGCCGGGCTGACATAGAAAAGAACCTGTTGCAGAATGTTGATCTGGGTGAACCTTAATTTGTGCATACAACATTTCAAACACCACCTGAGACTCGTGTGATTTGCTGGGTTCAGTTCAGCTGCACAGGCTCTCGTTGAGAATGCTTTTATATCAGTAATTTAAAGGGAAAAAAGGCTGTGGCTTCCTTGATTGAAGATAATGTTGCTTGAGCTGTGACACACCTTATTCCAAGTAATATAAGCAAGATGCTCTGAAAGCAAGGAATTTATTTTCTCAAACAGGCAGGGAAACACACTATTGAACTTATTAAATATACCCATGTGGATAATTTTATTCCAGCTTTGGTGTTCCTTCGTTTCAGTACAGCAAGGGTTTTACAGCACATTGCTTCTCTACCAGACAGCGTTTCATTAAAATTCCAAGTTCTTAGAATATGGGAGATTCATTATTTTTCAAATTTACCTTTATTTCAATATGCTGAAATCATTTATCACCAGGAAGCAGAGGTGTTGCTGTGCAAATACTCACTAAATGCCCACGTCATTGGCTCATCCAGGTACGGCGTTTGAAACAGAAACCCACTGAGTCTGGTCAATGTTATTGAAAAATCAAGGTGAAGCACAAAAACTCCTGATGTTCACTCTGCAGATGTAAACTCAGATTCTGACTTGTGATATCCCATATGTGAGTTTAGAAAAGTGTGCACAAACCAGAAGGGTGTTATTTGAAAATAACACAATGCTGCACACCTTTACTCAAAACAAACCACCTTTAACTCGCATTATACAGACTCCACTTTTTCATTTCAGAAATCTGGGCCTCATTTTGTGTGATGCCACCATGTAAAATCATAACATGAATCATTGATTTTTGAGAATCATAAGCCTTTTCATATGAAAATTGTTAACAGTATCTTACATCCATATTCTTGGAAAATAGCATAGCTTGGCTAATACAGAATAAAACTCTTACTCCCTTATCTTTGCTGAAAACCACTTCACAATTTACTCCACAGTTGCCAGATTAGTTACAAATTTCACTTGCTCACTGCCTTCTTGAAATTAAATGCAAACAAAAAAATTCTCCATAACAAGGGTTTAATCTTTCTTTGGACCTTCCTTCTTTCAAGGTCCCAAACAGAATGAGAAGTGGAAGCTGGTACATATTTTGAAGAGTTTACATATATAGACTGCAGATTTTCCACTGCTGCTAATACTTACATAATCCATTTCCTTCTCCTTGATGTATCTGCAATCTTTGTAGACTACAAACTTCTACGCTGGCATTTCCTAATAAGCAGAAGCATCTGTGGGAGAATCTTGTAAACAAACTTCTAAAATGCTTTCTTAAATCTCATTTTTCACTAAAACACTACTAGCATAATTTTTTTTTTTTTTTAAATTAGAGCTCTGTTATGTTTTTCCTGGAAACATTCCAGTCCAAGAATGTAATCCCTGCAGATGTATCTACATGCATTTGGCAACAATCTGAAATGACAGCTGATGTGACCCTTCACGGGCAGGTATCTCCTGCATCTCATAATTATTTAAACAAAAACATCATCAGATAATCCACTGCACATCAAGACATAGAAACATCACTTAGTTTTCAAGTAAATAATCTAATAGTCTGCTCACAGACAGATATAACAAATACAATAAAGTCCAAACAACCTACAAACCTTATCCTAAGCACATTCTGAACTAGAAAGTGAGGCAAAAAGCCTTTCTGGGCCCCAAAGCATTTTGCAAGCTTTATACTGTTTACTCCTCACCATATATACCTGTGTACAATGATGTGGCACAGTGCCTTTGTTTGATCTGCTGCTAACCAATGAAAGCTGAAACACAGCTTTCAGTAGTGTGTACTAATTGCCCATCTTACAATTAAGGCAGGTAAGGAAAAAGCCTTTGGAGACCCCAAGCATGTGCAACATGCACGGGGAACTACTGACCAGGGAAAATACATGTTGGCCACAGGTGCTCAGGTGAATGTTCACGGATCGTGGCAGCTCCTAAATAACTGGAATAGAGTGTTTAGGCCCATCATCTCCAAACGTGAGCTAATAAATCACTACAGCTTTCATGGAACCCCTCTGTTCTTCCAAACTTGACCATCTCAGGAGGACAAGTGCAGCTCTCTGGCAGGGCAATCCTGGCTTTGCATGTGGTTTGAGGAAAATAAATACTTCACATACATAAATACATTTCATCAGCACGACTTAACCTTCTCAATACAGTTATATCATTGACATTGGACAGTAAGAATTCAAGCTACTTGCTAAGAACAGAGGAAATCGGTGTTGGTGCTGGGAACTGAAAGTGTCTCCATCTGCAGCGAGGACAGAGAGAAGGAAGACCAGGGCTTGGCATCCCTCAACAATGAATTATGGGGCTATATGGCAATAAACTTAACACTTAGGTTGTAAAAGGAACCATAAATGGAACCACAAGGCCCTGATTTATGGACTAGATAGATCCTGCTTTGAGATCTAGATTAATTCTTTAATAAAGATGCTATCCATCACTGGAAAAGGCCTGCCTTGGTTGTTTATTTGCCTATCATGAACAAAGAGCGTTAATTATGTTGTTTCAGATATAGTAGGACTTCCCTGATACTTACAACCTGCCACAGAGCAATATGTCTTATGCAGGAATGCATTATATTTTCAATTGAAAACGACTTACCAAATTGAAAACATAATTTTCTGTCATTGCAAGCCATATAATGTATTACAGCTCGCACTGCTACAAGACAGCAACAGAAGTAAATATCATATCTGCACCTATTTTTACTGTAGAAAATAGAGTTGTATATTATTTCAATTATCAGTTGAAAAAAGTGTCACTAGGGGTGAAATAAAGCTAAGGATTAGTTTCAGGAATGTCAAAATGTCAGTAACTGTTCTGAAAACATTTCTTCCTACAATACTACAAATGTCATAGGTTGAGGCATTCCGGCCACTTTTCTATCACCTTGAATAGAAATGTCATCAGGACAGGTGTTCTTACACAATCTCACCTCTTATTTATTTTGGGATAGGTCCTCTTCTCAGACAAATCCAAACCTCAGCAGAATTAAATCAAGAGAAGAGGATTGGTCTGACCACAGCCACGGTGGAAGGTGAGCTGGTACTTGGTTGGCCCCAGCTTCATTCTCTGTTTTTACTTTTGACTTTTCCCACACTGGAGCTCAATGTCACAAAACAAAAACTTCCCCGAACCTGAAGCATCCAGGCCAAACTGAGACAGTTAGGACAAAACCTCCAGGTATTTACTGCCTCCAGTCTAGGACAGAACTTGAAAACAATAACAATTGTCTCATTATTACCCACTGGCAAAATTCATTTCAATCTATTATTGGTATGAAATTAAAAGGTATGAAAATGTGGGCTAAAGTCGATGCCAGTTAATCTAATGTAAAGTTTTAATGTCCAAATTGTGTACATGTTTGATGTAAAAATAAACAAACAAATGCCAAACACTAGCTGCTACAGTGTCATTCAGAAGTGGGAGAATAGGTTTTGATCCTAAAAATAAGTTTTTCTGATTTGAAATGTAGATTAAGCCTGTTGCAAAGGCATGGCCATTTTTAATTCAATACTTTGTTTTAAATCTCTGTATTGTTCCAGCAAGGAAGCATCAGCACCATTTGTTGGGTCAAATAAGCCATCAGGAGCTTAATTAGGTAACATCAGCTCAAGCTCTCGAGCCTTACTCAAATATCACTGAAACCAGTGAGTATCTTCCATTGATTTCAGCAACTTTTGCTTCAGATCAATACTCATTTCCTTCCAGCCACTAAAGTGTTGCCATTTTCTCAATATCCTTTCGCAGGCCTCCTTATTTGTTTCCCCTGTGATCACTGCCATCTCTAAAATACCCCAAAATGGATTTAACTTTATTTTTTAATTGAAAACAAAGGAAGGAAGGCAATACTTTTCCAATACTTCTATACCCTTTAATCCAACTGCTGACAATTATCTCCACAGCCATTTTATTCTTGTGTTGGAATTGAAGTAGCCGGTTGTTAGGGTTTCTTTATCTGAAGCCTCTGAATTAAGAATCCTGTGATGACAAAAATAAAAATTTCAGCAGTTCTCGAGCTGAAAAAATAATATTTTGAAATGTTTTCCATTCCATCTGCAATCACAAAATGCAAGCACTCGGTCTGATTAAAAATCACATTACTGGAACCTGAAGTTTCTTCAGTCTCAGCAGCTCTGTTTGGGCTTAAAAAGTGTTTTGGACAAATGTTCAGATAACATGATGGGCTTTTCCTAATTCTGTCTCGTAATCCTGAGAGCTACATTTGTTTATCACTGTGTTGCTAGTTTAATCTAAACATTTTTATTCCTATTCCTTCCCAGGTTTTCAAGATTATGTCCCTATTTACATTTTCATTCTCTGGGCTTCAAACCCAGAGTTTAAATCTGTGCGTGTTTTTTGGTAAGCCGGGAAAGCAATATCTGGAAGTTTTAGTAAATCCAACTTTACAGATAATGAATTGTGCTTTTGATTTACAATTTTAAAGCCGTAAAACTTTTTTGAATATATTGCAATGTCCATTATAATTTCTCCTCTTCAAGAACTTCCATTCCCTTTAGAGTTCCCCTCTTTCTCTGAAAGAAATTTCAGTCAGTGGCCATGTACTGCTGATTGAAACAAGCACCCATTTAACCTTTTAATTTTGTTTTCATTTACTTTAGAGATAACAGAAGACTGATGTTAATGTTTTGTAGTTGGGACACCTGTATGTTGTCAAATCTCCTTTAACACATGGTGGTAAAAACTGCATATCTGATGCTCAACCTGTACTCACACTGCCCAAAATGTTTTTCCTCCTGATTTACATGATTAACTTATTTAATGAGGCAGAAAGAAGGTCTCATCCATTGTAGTTAGTCACAAGCAATGCAGTACTGAATAAACAGCAACAGCACATTAATCTCTCTGACTTTTCATTATTACCCACTAACAGGAATACATTTGTACCTGCTTTCATGGTTAAATGCACTCGTTTGCTGGTGCTAAGAATTGGAAGAAAAAAGCAACCCCAAAAATATGACACAGCATATTAAGAAATGCATTTCAGATACTGCAGGAAGTGTAGTAGAGGCCAGAAGGGACAGTTTGTCCACAACTACAGATAAGAGGCCATGGCAACATCTGACACCATGGGAAGAGTTTAGGAAAGGAGAGCACATGAAATAGCTCATCCCGAAGGAAGGGAGCCAGCACGTGAGGGCTCACTCTCTTCTCCTTTCAGCAGGAGTCAAATAACCAGAGCTCAATAAAAGATCCTGGTCTGCCATGTGTGAGACATGGAAATCCACAGTCCTTTCATGTGCACAAACCCATGTGGGCCTTCTGTCCCCTGCAGCTGCTGGCCCGTGCTGGGGTCCTCCCACACGGAATCAGTTTCCTTAGAGGCACAAAACATGATTATATATCATGTATTGCCTTTTCCTACCATTTCCTCTCCAAAAAGGTAAATCAAAGTGGCATTTGGTGCTATCCATAGTATAGTGCAGCCTGATGGCCTTGCTGTGTGAGAGCATTGCCAGGCAGAGCCCTCTTGCCAGCCAAGTGATCATTAGAATGGCTGATTATGGATGGATTTTGTCTGAACAGCCATTGCCCAGCACAGAGTTCATGTGTTCCCCAGAGAAGTGTGATGATTACAGTAAGACCCCTTCATTATGGTCTTGGCTGGGGTTTTTTTTGGTTGTATGGCACCTCATTGTGGGAGCTGCCCTGGGCCAGGAGGACTGGCGTGCCAACATTAAAAGCCATGCTCTGGGAATGGGGCCTGACTCAGCAAGACAGGATGGACACACAGACCAAGGAGCTCCAGCAGCACTCCCAGAAAGTAAAACCCCTGCAATTCATGCTCTCAGTTAAAACCATCAGAGACTTGAACCACTTCTCATCTTGAAACAGCATATTTTTCACTCCCAGAATAGTTGGAGCAAATGAAGATGATGGAAAATGCTCCTTTACAATCATCTCCACCAAAGCCCCATCCAGCCCCACCACTTCCAGGGATGGGGCATCCACAACTTCCCTGGGCAACCTGTTCCAGTGCCTCACTGCCCTCACATGAAATAATTTCTTCATAATATCTAATCTAAACCTGCAATCTTTCAGTTTAAAGCCATCAACCCGTCCCATCACTACATGCCCTTGCAAAAAGTCCCTGTCCAGCTGTCTTGTAGCCCCTTTTAGGTACTGGAAGGCTGCTATAAGGGAAGATATGAATATCATAAGCAATTCATTCATCTCATCCATTATGCAGAAGTCTTTGTATTCTAGGAATTAAATATTAGCCAGCTCTATCCTTGTCTGCATGAAAAGACCAGTACCATTGACCAGCAGCACTTTGAAGATGCCAACAACTTTAGATCAGAATCTTTCCACACAAAGGTTTTTTGTTGGGTTTTTTTAATACTTTTTTCTAATGAACCCACAGGCAAACTTTGAAGAAGGAGTATAAAAGGCAGTGAACAAAGCAAGGTTCATGTCCATTTTTGTCTTTGTGGAGAAAAAAGAATCTGTCTGGGAATCAAGACTTTGTAATGGGCTGAGCTGCCATTGATGCTGTTTGTTCAGCCCCGATGCACCAGAGCAGAACCACAATCTTCCCAATCCAGTGGGCTGATGCACAGAAAGCAGCACATTTTTGAAAGATGAAGGAGCTGTTTAAGACAAAAGGAGGTAGTGATCAATAGGAAATAGACATTCCTAAATGTAGAAAACCAGTAAGAGAAGAGAAACTAGAAGACATCTGGAGGGGGAGCAGTAGGACGATGCAGAGACAAGGAAGGTGGGACTTGCTTTTGCTTGTTTTCTAAGCATGCTGCAATGATGTAAGTCTATGTCAAGGCAGGATGGTGACACTTGCAGTGCTACCAAAGACAGGGAAGAAGAGTTCAGCAGTGGTTTCCCAGTCGTATTTGCAAAGAAGATGTTCAGACCTCTCCCTTCACCAGCAATCAAAGTCCTTAGCAGACAACACCTACTCAGGATGACTTGCTTGTACCCAGGACTCATACCTTAATAAATCTTGGGACTTCACTTATGCCCCAGAAGACTGAAAAAAGGTGTAGTTGTAATGGAGTGTTGTGAAATATTTGACCTGAAAGGGGGATGGGTTATAGTTCCTAATTATACTAAATAAAGATTTTTATTTGATAGTTCCTAACCAGCATTAATCAAGTCAGGGATTGTACTGTATGCAAATTTCCCCAAAGCTGAGCACAGGAACATTTTTTTAAAAAACCCCAGTGGATCTAATCAAATAAAGCATTCCAAATATATAAAAATATGTGCCATGTAACCTAGATCCAGAAGATAACAACCAGCTAGTATTACCAGCTTGCACAGCTGCTCTTTTTGTTTAAGAAATACAATATATGCCTCTTTCCTGAACTTCTAAATTCATTTCCTATGGATGACCTGAGGAAATGTGTATTCAGGAAATGAACAAAGCAAAGAACCACACATATTGCACAATAACTCTAACCACATTACATAACAATAAATCTAAATTAACCTTAATTTCATGGTATTCCAAAAGAATTTTGTATTAATTTCTGATTGGAAAGAGCTTTACCTGTCACTTTATATATCTCATATATTTTTCCTCAACCGTTCTAAACAAAACTATTTTCTAGTTCTAATATCCCATCATATTAAAACAACATTAGAGACGGAAGAGATTTCATATACTGCAGTTTTTCAATATTTTTGCAGTATTCATAGCTGAAACTACAGTTAGAAAAAAATGAATGGAATAATTTTCCATAAAAGAATTTGATCAAATCTGATCAAATCCAAAACATCTTGCAGTGGAAATGTATGAAATGAATAATTTTTATCTTGTGAGTTGAAGAAGGCAGAAATGTTCCATTTCAGCTTTCATTTTGAATAATTGAATTTCCATTCAACTTACATGTATATTTACATATAAGCAGAATAAACATAAATGAAAGGAATTAGCACATAAAATTAAAGCTATTTGACCACAGAAAGCTTCAAAGTGTCTTTTTACTTCCAAAGGCATTTGAGGACAACAGTCTGCTGACTTCAGAGGGCTTCTCTAGATGCAGGAAAAAAATTTGTAAAACATTTGTAGAAAACACAGCACAGATGATGTTAATATCAAACAAAGGGTTATCATATTTCACTCTTATCTCCTGTTCCATCTGTACTGGTCTGATCAGGGGATGTCACTACAGTGAACTTACAACTCTTCATTAACAAAGATCTCTCTTCGTGGCTTGATCAGATGAAAAATTACAACATCAGAGCACAGAAGAAAAAAATATCCTGGACCATCTATTTGCCTCAACTGAGAGTCCAGCCATGAGCCAGCATGACACGGGGATTTTCAGGGGCCTGAACGCAGGGGCTCCTTTGTGTCTCCCATGGTAACACTGCAATAGCAAATAAACCTGGCAATGGCAAATTATCCACTGCGACCAGATGTGCTGACATGCAATAGACACCCACACTGGTGGGTCAGACATTGCCCCTGATGAAACCATGTATTTCTCAGAAAATTGCAAAAATAGTTGAAGAACAGAAAAGCAGTTCTAGAAAGACTCTTCAGAGTCTGATACGGTTGCACCGCTGTTGAGCAGAGGTTTGGTACAGGGAGGCTGCTCTCTGCCTCTGTAATATTTATTAAAGTTAATAACTAATGCTGGGGTTGTGAATTCAACACTAATATGAAACAGATAAGGTTTCACCATTATTCCCTGGGACACAATTTCACAATCATCTACCTTCACTTTGCCCTCTGACAACTACAGAGGCAGATCAGCCTACAGAAACTTCTGTAATCCAACTCTTTGGGGCTACACATTCAGCATGCTGCACATGCTCTCTGCTTTTCCAATATTCTGTTTTGTACCAATACAGAAGGGCAAGGAAGAGGTTGTTTCAAAACCACTGATATCAATTGGAAAAAAAAAAAAAAATAGACGTAGGAAAGAAAGAAAAAGCAGGTAAAGGGTAACACAGCAAGGTACAATCAATGGAAATAAGAATAAAGAGAAACTATGACAAAAGATGAAAGTTCAGAATAAAACAATCTACAGGTCCCATTTCCTCAGCCTGCAGCTGGTTCTTTTATTGCTACAAGCTGTGTTTGTGGGAACCTGAGCACTCTGCAGCCCGATAAACTGCTGCATCAGCCTGCAGCTCTGCTGAGCTGGGGAAGATGTTACCCTGTTGCTCATACCTGTAATTAACCTCTTCCTTGCTTCTTGTGTGTCTCACAAAACTGGGGCACAAGGACAGAACCAGAGATGTGAACAAACAGGCTGAAATAGACACACAGAACTCCACTGTCACACGGGTGGGTGAAGCCCCTCTCAGCCCCACATCTGTGCCCAGGTGCCAGCTCAGAGGGTTCCCTCTGCCCACAACATCTGAAACCCCCCATCACTGGAGCCCCACTGAAGCTACAGGGACTGACAAGGTACCTCTAAATTTGACAATTATTTATGACATTCCAATTCCCAGTACAGATGAAGGAAACTATTTCTTTTAACCATTTACCACAGCTGCCCAGATTCACCTCAGTAATTTCTAATTTGGTATTTGGGATTAAATTTCTCAAGACTTGAAACAAAAAAAAAATTTCTTAAAAAAACCAAAATTAAAGCAAATCAAATAACAGTAATAACAACAAAATTTTATGATACTTATTGGGGGTGTAATATTCCACTTCTTCATGAATACTTTAGTATTCAAGCAAGGAACATGAACTATACAAGACAAATCAAAATTTATCCCAGCTCTGCATTAGACACAGAGTATCCAGACATGATACAGTTATTATGTGCAACCATTTCAATTACAAAGACTGCTAAAGCATGTAATTCGACAGCCACTTCATACAGTAACTCTTCAGCTGATCTGGCAAGAAGGATCAGGACTTGCAGATTAAGTGTCAGCCTCCCAGTCGCCCGTGAATGCCACTATTTACTTAAAAACCTATTTTCTCATTTGAAATGCATTACACCTACATGCTAAATCAGAGTTTCTTTCCATGACAAGCATCATAACCCGAATGTGTTGTTTGAAAGAGTCGAGTTATTTAAAATATACACTATTGCAAAGTGTTTTCAGCCTCTATTTATGTTTTTTACAACACCAGATCATCTCTTCGTGTTACAACATGCTGTATGCTGCTTAAAAATTAATTAATATTATGGCAACAGAAGTGCTACCATGAGAATTGTTTACTCTTTGGAATTTTAAGAATATTCAACAGCCTGGTTAGTATTAGTTTCTGGAAATTAATTTTGAAATCTAATAGTAATAGTTAAGGTCTGTAGCAGAGGAGCTTTCACGATGCGACACCTAATTATATCACAATTTTAACAATCAAGCTGATAAAAGCTGTGTCAGTGATCCCAACAAATGTGTCTAATTTAATGCCTCCAAAGGGGAAAATGCAAACACTTAGTAGGCTTAATTTTATATTACTAAAAAAACTTTTTAAAAAAAGAAGAAGCATTTCTCTTTTTTTGCCCCATATTTTCACACATATGTGTTACTTCGAGATGTAGGAGTATCCCAGAGGGCCAGTGGCAGGAGCAGCCTGAAATATCCATCTACTGCCCGCAGAAACCCCATTGCCAACAAGAAATCATACAATGCAACATTTTATTTTCCAAAAGACTTTTTTTTTTAAGAAGACTTCACAGGATTTTCAGCAGAACACTTTCATCTAATCAGTTTCTCAACATCAGACCTTTTTTGCATGTATTTAATGAGAAAATAAAGCTGTTTGTAACTGTTGTAACTGAGGTCACATTTACCAAGCCACGTTTCTTGGCATAAGCAAGTCAAATTATTGTAGTAACAGAGCAGCTATTTCACCTCTATTTCACCTCTAGCAGCTATTTAACCACCAGGATATGGTATTAGTCTTATCTATTGACCTTTGATTATACTGCAGATATGAAAGAGAGGAGCAGTGTATTTTGATTTCATTTTTATTTCCTGATTTTAAAAGATAGTGAGAAAGCATTACCAGGAGAATTGTTATGTGGACAAAATATCACGATGAAAATTAAGCTTCACATTTGTATAATTATGAAATGCTTTTTGCACTGGTAACTAATGGGAATTTAAGCATCATTGGGATGAAATAAATACTTGGATCCTAGAACAAAGAGCAAATATAATGCAGTAAATTCACCCTCTGTTCAAGTTTTTTGTGAAGACAGCACAGAGTAGGGACAGGACCAGACGTAAGGACTCCTCTTTCCTATGATTTCTTGAAAGCTGCTGCCCAGAGACCCTCAATCAGGTAACTGATGAATTTTGTAGGTATGCAAGTAATGATAATTTACAGCAAGCTGTGCAATCATACCCATCACTCGAAACAGAACATGCACTATCACCTGAACACAGCTTACTGGCCATAATTAGAGTACAATGAAGCATTTCTCTGGGCTAATTCTTCTAAAATTGACCTTTTCCTGGATATTCCTTGCTGTTCAAACTTCCCTTGGTCTGGCTTTCACCTCATTGTGTATTCCTCTTCTCCATCTCAACAGTCCATTAATGTTCAGTGCTGTCTCCCACCTTGCCTGGAGTTTGTTCTAATATCCTGCAGTGCTCAGTGTTCCATACTTCACCCCTCTGCGCTCACTTGGTGACTTCACTCACACACAGGTTTTTATTTACAGTAGCAGCTTAACACAGCAAACTCAGGAGTCCTACTCTCTACTCGGACACTTTCTGTCTGATCTCGGATATCCTCAACTCTCAGCATCACCATCTCCAGCTTTTTCATCATCTTGTCAAAAACCTTGATACTTTTCAATATCTTCTAAAAGCTTCCTTGCTCTCGCTCTCCTTTATCACAGTTGGAAATTATGTGTTTTTCCCTGCTGATTAAGTTTGTGATCTCAGGTTTGTTTCTGATGTCTCACCCTGTGCTTTCTCTCCTCACCTGTGACAGTCCACTTTACCCAAACAGAGGTGAGAAGGATTCAGGTGCTTCCACCCAGCCCTCAGAGAAGGTGGGAGTCATAGGAGGACCTCCACCTGCTCTCTCTTCACCAGCTGGAAGCCCTGCTCCTATTTCCAGCCATTTACTTCTTGCAGAACAAAAATCATTTCATCACCCCTACCACAAAGAACTTTGTTTAGGACTATAGACAGATTTTTTTTTTTTAAATGACCCTGTCCAACTTTATTTTCTGCATTGAACCTAATATAGTTTGTGCAGCCAAGAAGAGAACACCCCCTATCAGCCTGTTTTTTGCCTCTGCTTCCCATGAACACCATTAAGTGTTTAATGGAGCTTGCTTTCCACGGAAGTAAAGCAGGGAGTGAGTAGTTAATGAGACTGAGCACTGCATAATTTGTCTGGAAAGAGTGAATTACGTATGTTTGGGGATAAATGGATGAAAAAACCTCACAATACTCAAAGGTTATATGCCAAATGCATAAACGGCTATTCATGTATAGACCTCATTTTTCTTTACTACTTGCTGATCCTACTTGTTTCAGGCCGAGGGTGCAGCTGAGCAGACTAACCCCGTGGCCTAAATGGTTTTAGAAGTCAATTGAAATACATTAAAAAAGAAATCCAGATTTTGCCACCACTGGGAAGTCTTTTGTGACGTTGCTTTGCAACACAGAAGTCATTTTATGAAACAGCAACTCCCCAGCCTTGCAGCAGCTAGAGCTAAGCACCACCTTGGAAGTCTCTGTGCATCTTCTCCTTGGTGGCAGCTCCCTAGGAAGACCAAGGATGCATAAAGAAAGTCTGAGTTTCTTTATCAGCTAAAGGAGACAGAACCACACGAGTGGGATGGGGCTCCCTGCAGCTGGAGCAGAGGGAAATTCGCCTCACCATCACGGTGTGGGCAAACCCAGGGCAGAGATGTTTCCTTCTACAAGGGCAGAGTTATTACTGCATTTGCACAAAAATATTTAAATACAAAAAGCCAATTTTAGTATTTGCATTCCTCCTATAGAATAGCAGTCCTTTTTTTTTGTCATTTCAATAGCAGTAATTTGTTGTCACTCCTACTCCTTTGGAAAAGCAGAAGTTTCTAGAGATATCTGCAGCCAAAATGCCTGGTAAGGAGTGATGTTTATGCAAATAACTTTTGGTCCATGACACTATTAGAAAGCTCAGAATGCACTTTCTAACACTGGCCCTAGTACTCTCATGTACTTCCAAAGATGTTTATAAACCTTTACTATTAATGTCAATTTAAAATAATTGACAATAATATATTTACTCCTCAGATATTACTAGGGTACTAAACACACATTTCTGGAGAGTCCAGATTAGTCCCTATATGTAGCAATTATGTATATAGCTTTTATAATGCATTTCAATTTTTTTAAATTACAGTCTAGCTGGGCAAAATGTTTTCAACAGAGAAAGATAAAAGGATCCAAATATCTCCACTAAAATGTTTCTACCAAACTATTTTCACTAGACAAAAAACCCACAAGATGTATAAGCAGCAAACATTTTTGCAGCCTCTCCTCAAACTCTGCTATTTCTAGGAATGGGGTGGAGACAAAAGGGAAAGGTAGCACAAGTAAAAAAGTACTTCTTGGAAGCAAAGCCAAAACCACATATTAAAGTAAAACCAAAATATAATTTAAGAGAAATTTTGAAAATTACAGGGGAAAAATACCATTTCTGTAGAGCATGAACAGGAGAGAGTTTAGGTATGAACAACTCATTGAAACATTATCATGTTTTTTTAAAAAAAATTATATGATATATATTTTTGCTAAGTAGAATATTTAAATTTTCAGATAACCCCTTCTGGTCTGGTCTAGGACAGGTCTTCATGTTTTCTTGCTAGTCAGTTCAAGAGGTAATGATCAGTAATTTAAAACAAAATTCTAATATTTCAATTTTTTTAAAGGGGATCAGTATTGTCTCAGTAACTGCTGCCAAACTGAAGTCCAATACCATGTGAATATTTTCAATGAAACGAGCCTTAGATGACAGGTGAAGTGTGGTTATCAGTGCTATTGCTGAGGAAAAGAAGACAAGCAGCAGTTGCAGAAGACAGCTGTACTGCTCAGGTAGCACTTACAGTAAATCCCATTCCTTTCCCCAGTGCCCAGCATCCCTGGCATCCCACAGCACAGGGATCCTGTGCGTTCTGCTCGCTCTCCATGGGCTGCATTGCTCAAGTTCACACTGTCAGTCACATTAGAATAAAATGGAGATATTCTACGTTCCTCCAAATCCAAAAGTTTCCTCCGAATCCCTCCATCATAGTGGGTTCCAACAGCCCCAGTCCGCTGGTGACTTCTTCATGTGAGAATACACAACTGATTTAAAGGGTAAGAGTCGAAGAAACAAGAACATAAATAATAAATGTCAGAACAATCTATCTGTGTTGTTATTTTCTAAATGTCCTTTGTACTTCTCAATGTTCTAGTGTTTTTTGAATCCCAACCAAATTATTAATCTCCTCACAAACTGATATAAAATGAATATTAACTGCGAACCTGCGTCTCTCACCTCCTCTCTTGCATTTTAAATGAACGACTAATTCAGCTCTCCTAAAAAAAATCACAGAAAAAAACCCCTAAAACGTAGTAAAACCTCAAGTGACTGCCAAACTTAGCAGGGTACCGCAAGGTACAAGACACTCACATTTACATTCATCTGTGAAAATGGAAGGTTTAACACTGGGACACAGTGGCTGTTCTTTCTAGATAGTTATATTTTGGAATAGCCATGAAGCAAACAGGATTTCATCTGCACAGAGCAGAATTTCTGACAGCTGAAGATACTACATCTTACGGGTGTGGGCAGATCACATAGACAGGGGGTTGGAAAAGCTGTCTGCACTGTGAGAAACAGCCTTTTGAGCATCCCCCAGTGCTGCTTCCTGTGCACGAAGCGATCACCCTGAAGTGATCCATGGTGCTGACCTTGAGACTCTCTGCAAAGACCTGGTTTGCTTTCAAGACTCGCTCTACTGATTCCTACACAAAAACACATCTCTGTCTCAAAAGTCAGCGTCTCAGATGTAGAAACAGCCTAGAAACACCACACGGAGCCCTTCATGAGCAGAGAGAGGTGCAACGGCCCCTGTTCTGCCTCCTCCAGTACAGCACGGGAAGGCTGTAACAAACAGGAGGAGGTTTTGCCCTCGGTAGCTGCACTGTGCCAGTCCTTGCCACGGGGTACTGTAGCTGCTGCTGCTTTATAGTGGTTCGCAGAGAAGGTGGCCAGGTCAGGAACAGAAATCCTCTGAGGCTTCTAAAGACATGAAAAGCAGCCCCTGCCTCAGGAAGCCAGCGCTGTTAGAGGCTCGGAGATCTGGGAAGGGGCAGCCAGCATTGTACATTTTATGGTTTTTAACACATTTGCTCTGGGCTACCTGTAAAAGTACAAATGATAAAAACAAGTGTAGGAGTAAATAAATAAAAAAAAAAAGAATAAAAAATTAGCCTATTTCGTCTTTCCAGCAATGACTGTCCTGGTTCTTGACCTTGTGCAGATGTTTCTTTTTAGTTGCTCTGTACTAAAAAAGTATTTCACATGTCTGCCTCCAAAATATGGCTGTCTTAATTCAAAAGCCACCACACACAGAAGATATGTTAGTTTTCTACAAACCCAGAAGGCAGTAACTACGTGGATTAAAACAATTTATAGAAAAAATGGGGGGGGGGGTTAACTGCTAAGATAAATATACCTCTTATGGATATTCAGCTATCAGACGTCCTTGCACCTTGACTTCACAGATTAAATGTTTACTTATGTTCCTAAATGCAAAAGAAAATCTCAAGTTTCTTCATTCTGAGTTTGGGCAAAAACACTCTCTCAAGCACCGGGGAGGGTAGGAGGTGTCAGCTTGTCTGTTGTTTAGAAGAGGGTTACAAATAAAAATTGGACATGTACTTCTTGCTTATAATGGAGGAATAAACAGCACAAGAAATCCCGTTGAAAAGCAGATAAAGTGATGAAGAAGTTACTAAGAACAACTGAAAACAAGAGTCCTGTGCACAGGGAATTAAAGGAGGTATGGGCACAGCCACATGCCCCACACCCACCACTGCAGTGTGAGACAAATCTGGAGCTATGAAAGAAGGCACTGGGCACAAACAGTACTTTGTAATAATAATTATTCCACAAAAAAGTACAAAACTGGGATTTTTTTTCAATAAATATTTCTTCTCCCTGCCCAGCAATGTAGGCTTTCAATGGATACACCTGCAACCCAAATTCAGAAAACAGTGTAATCACGACAAGACTTTATTCAGAAAAGAAAATCTGTTTCATATTTCTAAATTTCCGATCTTTGACTTCAATATTCCCTTTTGGCCCAAAAAGGAAAATAAATTTTTAAGAAAGGTGGTGAGGGAGAGACACAGGAGAGGTTGGAGATGATGTTAAATTACCAGAAAAGCAGTTTCTGTTATTTTGCTCTTCATCCTTTTGGTCTTTACCTTTTTTGACCCCTGTGACCATCGTTCTGTTTGTCTTCTCTACTTTCCCCATGCTTCTTGTCAAGGCTCCTTATGTAATTTTAATGATGAAGAAAAACCAACGTATATCAAATATGAAGACTCAAAAACCACGACAGACCCTACATTTACAGCAGAGAATTGAAAACAATCATGAAAAAGGAAAACTGGATTTACATTTAACGCTCTCCAAGACTGAAAATGCAGGGTTATGGGGCTTTATTTAAAAATAGAAGAGAAATAAAATTCTCAAATGTGCTTTGAAGAATATACTAATTTTTGGTTCACTTCTTTACTGGAAAACATAACTGACTTTATTCATTACCAGAAGTCTTAATTTTGAGCTGTATCTGGAGGGTATTTTGCAAGATCTGCCTCTATGTGCAGTACAGTAATTACTTTTTTGAAGTGCACTGGAAAAGGAAATGAAGTCAGCAGGTTTATGATCTCAAAGCTTTTTGATTTAATTAAAAGTCATTAGCAGCAGCCCTCACTATTCAGTGGCTGAACATGCCCAAATAGAGATCTTAAAGCAGAAGCCATAAAGCTGCAGGTTTTACAGCTTGCTCAGGTTGGATATATGGCAAAATTCAAGGTTTTACCTGTGTTTCAGTGGACTGAAAACATGACAACAGAAGGAATATCACTATAAAAAATTAAATGTTGAGCCTATTGTGATTAAAGGTTAAAGTCAGTGGAAGTAAAGCACAGTTATTTATATCATAGTCCCTCCATGAATGTGTTGTTTATTAGCTCTGTTCTTGATTTATGGCACTGGGAACTTTTCTGAGCCCCACGTTTTAATGCACGCTCTCAGTCACAGCTGAATTGCTCACTAATGTGCTGGATTCCCTGATGAGCTGGCCAATTTCATACCCGGGCTGGTGACAGAATCTCTGCACAATGAAAGCCCCTTCACTGACATTCTGCTGTAAAACCTATTAACAATTAGATTCCTTTTGCTTGCTATTGTATCCTGCCATTGTCATTCCAACAACAGATGCTTTTCTTATAAACCACTGAATTTACTCAAATTTAAATGTCAGGCGGACCAAGTGAATGCACAGTCCATGAACCTGCACTGGGGAAAATGAGCTCACATCTGTCCCATTATAATATATTGTATTTCCATTTCATTTACTTTCCATTCTTAGCAGAGTTTCAAGCAATTTTTCAATTTCCAAACCAAGCAGCACAGAACTCAGAAAAAGTGAGGTGATTTTTTTCCTTTCTATGGCAGAAAATATCTTGTTTGTTGGTATATTGTTGTGGTGTCACACAACAGCCCAGCTCAACGCTCCCCTCACAAACACCTTGTTTAACCAAACCAAACAACATGAGAAAAAATACTGTGTAAAAGTTACCAGGGAAGAAATTCTATGAACAGGTTTCCTGATGAACACTTCTGCATAATTCCAGGTGTCATGGACATAAATGAGTATAAATTTTATACACTGAATAATTAAATGAATGGGATTTCACAGGGGAAAGCAAGAACACAGGCTCCAGCAATCTGCAATCATATGGGTTGTAGTGCTGGAGTTTTACAGATATTTAGTGATGCAGGTAATGTCTCAAGGAGTTTCTAAAGTACTTCAGTATTTAGGGAATTAGTTCCTTTGATGTTTTCTGATAGATCTCATTAGTTGCACCTTAAGGTACGTCAGCATGTAAAAAAAAAAAAAAACCCAATCTTGTTACTGAACTCAGTATCTGCAGATTAAAATAATGACTTGTAGGTGGCTCGGTCTCTGTATAAATCATTTAATGTAAGCAACATTAAGTTTCAAGAGCAAGATGAACAATTGGCTTGTCTGATATGATTAAAAACATGAGGAAGAAAAAAAAAAAAAAAAAAAAAAAACAAAACCAACAAATTCTGAAAGTCTAAAGTTAAGCTAACAGGTGTGAAGGGCAACTCAATTTATCCTAAAACACAAAGCAGTCTCAATTGCTAGTTTTATCATTGTTTGAAAATGATGAGCAGTCTCTTTTATGCTTGCAAATATAGAATTTTCAGATGGATTCATCCAGGGTTAGTGTGTTTATTCCCAGTCTTTCAATATTTTCTTACTGTTAGAAATTTTAAATGCACATTTTATTGTTGAGTTCCCTGGCAGAAGTCCATATGAGTTGGGACTCTACTTAGAATACAAATGAGAAAATTAATTAGGTGGTGACAGTTTGGAATATTAGTTTTCAGCTGCCACTTTTTATTAGGTCTCTTTTTCTGGATGTTCATGAGGTGATTGACAGCAAATTTCAGAAATATATAGGATGTTTTTAAAAATTTCGTCCTGGAGAACAACATATTCTAACTCACGCTTTTGGGGGAGGAAGAACCCAAAATGCCACATTGTATTTAAGCTGAATAAGTAGACTGCATGGAAAGGCAGGAGTTTGTCCTCTCTTCAGCCAGAGTCCGTCAGAAATCCCAGCTCTCACACACTGTAAGGAGTTTTTAAGACTATAAAAGAATGAATTTCTTGTTCTTTTCCCAAAAAGGTCAGTTGCTGTGTAGCATTGCTGTCCAAATGCTGGCCCACAGATGTGTTCTGTATTTCAGTGGCACTGCTGAAACTCAGTGGCTCCGTGAACCCCTGTAAAGTTTGCGTTAAAAGTGGAGTTATTTACCTCAGGAATAAGAATTTTACAAAAGAAAAAAGGGAAAGAGAGAGGTTTCATTACTTTGAAGAACACATCTAGTGTAAAAATCATGGTTTTTCAAAACTAGATGAATGTTTTAACCTTGTAGAGCTTAACCCCAGTCAATGTAATGTAAATATGGCATCATGAAAGCTTTCTCAGCACTGTGCTTCCACACTTAAATTTTTTATTATTTAACTTTGAGATTTCAATTGTCTTTCTCATTCATATTCTCCTGACATACAAAAAAATTCATATTTTAGATCTTTATAGAGCTTTTGTAGCTATACAACATTACTGTTCAAATGCAAGCAGATCTCTTATTAAAATGTCACTGTTTCAGAGACATCTTTGGTGCAAATGTTGTTATTTAGATGAAAACAGATTTTCACAACAGTAGAGGCTCTTGTACTGTAAAATTTCATTTTATTCCAGCCTGTTTTAGAAGCCTACAGCTGTCAGACCTCGTATCTTTCTCTCTGATCGCTCAAGCTGAGGAACTTTGTTTGTTCCTGTAAGAAAACATGTGTCTGTCCTTTAGCTGATGAGTGCTTCAACGAGAACATAACAAGATATTCACTGTTTCCAAAGGTTTGCACATCAAAGGCAACTTTAAGCAGCTTTGTGAAATGAATTTGATTTGTTAAACCCTCAAAACTGCAGAGGGATGGAGCTGGAGGAGTTTGTTGATTCCTTGCCTCTTGCATAATTAGAATATACAAGTGGTCCAGATATGCGTCTTTGTCTACGAAACACTTGTGGTTTATGAACGCCAAAACTCTGCCATTCTAACTTTTCCAAATAACTGCTATTAGAAATATAAAAATATTTCTCTTAAAATTTACCAAAACACTAAACTTTGCAATAATTATAAAGGGCGTTACATCAACCTGCGCAGCAGTGGCTTCTTGCCACACAGATCTCTTCACAGATCACAGCCACATGTAAAACCACACGTTTCAAAAGTACTTAAAATAGTGCTCCTCCTCTGCTAAGACCACTTCAATAGCTAGATTTACCTATAATAAAGAGAATTATTGCTGCTCGGTTGAAAAAAAGACCTAGATTTCTTCTGTTGGGTAGACCTGACAATAATTATTCTGAAGTGAGAATACAGCTGTGATAAAACAGGAGATCAGAGTGAAAGTTAGAGCAAAGGACTATTTTTTAAAATGAACTCCAAATGTCATTTTCATTTATTAAATTGATTTCTATAAGCTTCTATAAATTCCATGACACAGAAGACTAAGTTAAGCAATTACTCTTGAAAATATTATCCATTCCTCTGCAGTATTGAAAAAAAAAAAATTCATAAAACACATACAGCAGATAATCTAAATATTCATTACAATGAAATGTTGAAATTTATCTAGTGGGTATAATAACAATATTGGGTTAAAATTATGCTTATAACAGCTATAATAGCAGGGAAGTGAACAGGCAGGGAGCTCTGCAGGCATCTCTCTCTGGGGAATTAGCAGCCTCCCCTCCACAGTCAGCAAAGCTCACCGTGCTCCTGTGAAATTTAGGGTAGTAGGCAAGGTAAGAGAAGAGAGACATAATGAAAGCTTTCCTATCTACATTCTCTACCCAGACCACGTATGTAGCTATTCATGAATGTAAAAATCAGTTTAACATTTTTACATTATTTATCTTATTCTTAGAGTGTTGAAGCGAATCTATTGGAATAGCAGCAGGCTCCTGCCATCATTTGGTCTAAGCCAGATGGATATAAATACTGCTTTGAAAGGACCTATGCAAACAGTCAAGAAATACTTAGAAGAGCAAGCAGCAAAATCAAAGGAACAGGCTTGACTGAGATGAGAAAATATAGATAAATGTCAACACACAACAGCATCTTCATTAACAGCCACTCAACCACCACCTCACAATAAACTAAAAGTCCAACAGGTCCTCATGGAATCTCCTCACTGTGAAAAGTAGGAGAATTTTATATTCGGAATAACCAGGAGTGATAAAATCTAGATCTAACATTTGTGCCTAAATATAAGAGAAGGTGTTCTAAAAATTAAAATTGGCAGCAGTCAGACATATTAAGTTTCTCCTCACAAGGATCCCCAAACTCCTCTCAGTGCTGTTGTATCCAAGCAGCCATATGGCCACTGAACCTGATTGCAGACACAAGCTGACTAAATGTATGCTCTGAGCTCTCTGTAGGGAGCAGAGGGCTTACATTAAAAGGTCAACAGTGTTAATTCTCTGTAAATATCTTTTGCTCAAACATGAATCTTTAACTAATTCATGCTTCGCAACTACCTCCTTTTCCTAAAATTCTCGCCCCACAAAATAAAGACCTTGTCATGGAGCAGTTTGGTTGGTATGGACCTCTGAAGTTGGCTCAGGGACCTGGTAGGCTGAGGAGCCAATACAGTCAACGTAGCTACAGGAGAAACAGAAAGCACAAACCAAACCCTGATGTAAACCCAGTTCACGCATCTGGTCTCTGCAAGCCCAAAGACACACCACTGCCAGCTCCTCCTCCACGTCAAAGGACCTGGTAAGGCAGCATCTAAGGCACTTCCAAAGCCTCGCTTAGTGATCCAAGCCTTTTAATAACAAATGCCATCTGCATGGGATTTACCTACTCTTGCTGAAAGGGCCATTTGAAACTTTTAAAGGATACCCACATTCCTTTATATTTTTCCTCTCTTCATCACCTGTATTATGCTGCCATCACCTCAAAGGCCCAGGTACTGATGGCTTTCTCAGGCAGTAATTCAACTTCAAACCAACTGCAGGGGAGTGAACGGGAGTCCTGCCTCTCTCCACGGCGAGAGCAAGGCATGACCTGCACAAATCTCCCATTTACACTGAACTGACGTGGGCTCAACCAGTTCAGCATTAAATCTGCTGTAGACTCCAATGGTCCCTGCTCCTTCAGGACTTCAGTCTGATTAGAGAAATTATAAATGCAAACTGGGTTTTCTGATTAATGAGTCATGAGCATCGCAAGAAGGCAGCAAGTGACCTTTGCTGTTCATTTTTTTGCAAGCCTTCCTGTAATCAGCATCACGAATACTTTGGCAGAGTTTGTTTATTGACTCTGCACTGGAGAAAAATCAATTTTCTATGCCGTTTTCTTCCAATTTTGGTTCTTCTACAGGAAACAAAATAGTGTTATAGGTGTCTAGGCTTAACAGCTGTGTGGTCTGATTCAAACTGTGTATGGCCATATATAACCCAGGTTCGTTCACCTGAGCAGGTGAGCAAGGATTGCAGAAAAAAAAAAGAAAAAGATTTTAAGGAATTCTGTTAAAATACTGGTAGAAACCCTACAAAACTCGGAAATCAAAACCCAAAAAGACAATTTAAAAAGTTCTATATAAAAAGTAATTTCATGTAGAAGTTCTGCAGGTAGTGCTTTAAAAACTAACAAAAAAAAAAGATAAGAAAGAAATAAAAATGATGATGCAAAACGCATTAAAAGCACCACATCTCTGCTTATCCTGCTTCCCAGACTGTACTGTGGCTAACCAAGGAAGGAAGTCCTCAAAGGAAGATCCTCTCCAGGGTGCTAAACACATACTGTTAAAATCCCGTTGCTTAGGTTTCATATCTCCTTTTGGAATAGCACCAAAGCACAGAACAACTCCAGGTCTCTGCATCTAAGGCTGAGCTGGGGATTTTGTTTTTGGGGATTTTGAGCAGTAAGACACAAGCCCTGCAATGCTGTCTAAAAAACTGTCTGTCAGCCACACTGAGTAAACTGGTAGGGTCAAAGGCAAAAAAGGATTTCTTGAGACCAGGTACAGGTAACTCATTCTGCAAGCTGAGATTAAATTTTGGTGCTGGAGTGGGACGTGCAGCACTTAGCACCAGGTTTTTAACAACAAGTCAAATAGATCCAAAGGAAACCTCGTGAAGTTTTATTTTAACTAGTCTCTTCAGAGTTCTTGCAGGCTCATTCTGGTGATCGTGGGACTGTGAAGTATTTACAACAGCCAGGTACCTCCATATCCAAACAATGGTCATGCAAATGAATTGTGCAGACAGAAGAACACGAATTTAAATATTTAAGAGGCTGGAGTCAGCCATGTAGTAGACTTTTTCACAGTTCATTAGAAGATTTAGAAGCAAAACTCTGTTAGCATTCTTCTGCACACAAAAGGCTGATTTAGGAGAGACTAGATGAATTAATAATCAAATATGGTGATGCATATTAACTGCAGAAAAATCTGCTCTAAAAAAAGTACAGACACGGTTGCTGAAGTGTGGTTAAAATAAAACCACCCAAGTACTAGCTGTCCCTAGGAAAGGGAACAAACATCCTTGAAAAATGTTATTTTTATGTTGATACAGAGCATGTGGTCTTTAATCATTTATTTTCTATTAAGACAAGATAATATCTGGGGGCCTGTTTCCATCACCAGCAAATATATGAATGAACTGGCTTTTTGCCTCAACTGATATTTCCTGAATGAATAAGAACATTAGCTCTAAGCAAGACACATTGCAGCAGCACACTGCACCAGGGTCTCTGTGTGCTCTTCCGTGCCAGCACAGAAAATCGGTTGCCTCGTTTTGCCACTCTGCTGCTTTCCTTAGGGATCTGTTGTGCCTGTAAAACCTTGGAAATGGTAAAGAATACTGTGTGCTGAATAGGAACAGTTGTGACTACCATGATGAGAGGAAGATATGACGGGAGGAGGAAGCATTTTTCAGCTCCCACAGAGCCCCTTCCCAGCCCTGCTCCCGGCTATCCGGATCTCCTGTGGTGGAACAGGTCATCCAGTCACTGCCAAGCAGGAAATCTCATAATGGCAGGGGCAGTTCCCAGAAGAGGAGGGTCATCATCAAATGCATCAGCAGGGCTGGCACCCTCCTCCAGACCTGCAGAGTTAATTGCTCTCTCCAGCTCAGTGTTTGATGCAGACTCTCTGGAGCTTAATGAAGCTCGGTGGTGCAGGGATGAGGAGGCTGCACTCGTTCAGTTATTGCTGCCCAGACTGCGCTGACTCTTTGAGTAAAATGCAATTTCCATCACCACTGATCTTAAGATGAGTCCTCTCTCAACTGCACCCATAACAGTCATCGTTTACAGCACGGATGCCATGTGTAATTCCAGCAGCCATCCTCAGGAGAGGTGCTGCCTCTCCCAGCTAGGATTCAGGAACAGCTCGGCAGGACATGTTATTAACAGCATTTCAGAAAAACATTCCAACCCCGTATCATCATGAGTTTCATAAACACAGGTACAATTTTGCTCCTGTGCATGCTCCCATATCGTTCAGAGCTCGGGTGGGGGAATATTGCACAGAAAGGCTCTGCCCATTTCACAGGACTCATCCTCACAGGAGGAGTGGTGCCAGGAAGGACAAGGGCTACAAGGGCAATGCAGGCAGAGCACTGGACTAATGAGTGTCAGTGCTTGAGTAATGCAGCAAAACTGCAAACCTCCAACCAGGCCAATGGGGGAAAAGGAGGGAGGAGATCAAAAAAGAAAAGGTGTGCCACGAAGTCATAATCACTGAGTCTCCTCAGGAGAGAATGGTGAAATGATGTCAATTTTCAGGAACAAAGTTTAAAAGAGTTATTAAAAAAGTAAATACTGAAGAGCAAGCAAACTATTTGCGAGTCTAATATCAACTTCACAAGTACCAAATGGGAGAGGTTTTCAGTTACTTTGTGCGCTGAATACAAACCAAAGCTTAGAGATTAAATGTCAACAAATGAAGGCAAAGCATTAATCTATTGTGCCATATCACCTCACTCCCAAGTCACTAACAAGCTACTATCTATCTTATCTCTGCTTCACTTATTGACAATCTCCATTTGTTTCATCAAGAAAAGGGACAATCCATCCTGGACTCAGCATACATCATCCTAAGCAGAAATAAATACTTTGCAATAAATGGCAGCCAAGTGAGAAGCAGAGTGAGCCCTGCTTTGGCACAAAAGTATGCAGCAGAAGAGTATGAAGTGCATTATTTTCTACCCTTTGCATATACACATCTCTCAAACATTCACACTGAACTTACTCTCTTTGAGAGCAGGAGGAACTGTTTCTTTTTCATTCCTCAGAAAAGAGAGCCAACTCTGAAATCACTCTTTCACAGCCAACACCAACACACCCAGTTGCTCATAGCAGCTGTGGGGGGAGCAACCTTCCTTCTCTGCACTTTTGAGTGAAATCAGGCAACCTCCAGGACAGCTCTCCTGGACATTGTGGCTTGCAAGATCATATTTAATGGGATATGCCTTTTGGGAGAACAGGCTTTCGAGCAGACAGCCGTGTCATACAGATCTAAGGGCTGTATTTGAAGAGCTTTTCAAGAGCCAAATTGTATTGAGGAACTCAGCACCCACGTGAGGTTCCTCACAGGGGAACAACAGACATTGTTCTTTACAAGAATTACACTTTAAGGAGTGAAGGAGACTTATTTTTAATTTATTAATTTCGTATCTTATCTTCTTTTAGAAAAGCCCTGCAGTGACTGAGATATCTGCCCTCAACAGACAGAAGGTCACAAAGTAAGCAATCTCAAAAAACCTGACACAACTCTCCAAGTTTAGCTCCCTTTCATCTGTGAGATGCACCACAACAAACACATAAAACACGGGAGCAGAAAGGTTTTCTCAGCAAGAGCTTGCAAGGTACCTGCACACAGATCATTTGCAGGTGAAACAAAACAGTGAAGGGATTGCTGTCTCTTGGCCACTGTCACTACAGTAGGTGTGATTCCCGAATAGGAGAAATTAGGTACTAAGAGTCAAAAGAAAAAGCTGGATGATGTGGCCATGGTGATACTTATAATGTAACAATTGCATTTTGAAGTCAAATGTCCCTGAAGTGCAAAGATGTTTTTGTTGCTTTACAATACCGGCAGGGTCACACACACAGAGCTGCTGCAAGCCACCTTCTGCTTGGATTCAAAATTATTTCTATCTAACTGAAAGCTCCAAGACTCTTTTTTTTTTTTTTTTTAAATGAAAGGTAAGGTTTCTTAATGCATTTGTGTAATAGGATGCTTCTCTGGCAAACATCAAGGCCAAAGCCAAAACAAAAATATCACAAAGTACACAAGATCCCAGGTACAGGTCAGCACTGGAGACGGATAATAGACTTGATGGACCATTAGTCTGTTCCACTGAGCCTGTGCAGAGCCAGCAGGGAAGAAGGAGGCAGTGAAAGAAACAGACTGCAGATTAGAAAGGAGGAAAATTATGTAGGGAAGTGAGCTAAAAAGAGAAGCTTCTTACTGAGTTTCCCACTAATATTTTATCTCAGCACTATGGCCCAAAAGAAATACTTATGCCTTGCCAGGTTAAATACTTTGCAAACAAATATATTGCAAGCTGGGCTGAGGAGATGTAAAATCAATGCTATAAACATGTGTCACTGCTAATATTGGCTCATATTTCTACTGTTTACAGCATTTAACCTGCACCTCAGAGAAGTCAATAATTATTACATCAATAATGAACATTAATGTCATCGTGGCAACAGCAACTGGGAAAATTTTGTAGCTTTGTCACGACAAAGTCTAAAAACCATAACACTTGAAAGCAGAACTGGCCGGTTTGGCCAAAATTCTGCCCTGCCCACCTGCACACTTAACAAATGTAAATTGTGTGCTGAATTTATCGCTGTAACTACAACTGCAGGGTGGCTGACTTTAAAAAGAAATGCCAGAGAACAGGATGCCAGAAAGTTGACTAAGTAAGTTGATAAAAGCATTAGTCATAACAGAATAATCAGATACAATCAGAAGGGGAATAAGTTCACTGGTGAATCTGAGCAAACATTCCCACCGATATAATACAGCATTAATTTTCTAATGCATGACTGTGCTGTCTGATAAAAATGCAGTATAATTACTTAAAACAATACAACGACAAATCCTGTGTGTTTATGAGAAAATGTATAAAGCAAGCAGATAAAAGTGCCTCTACCCTGTAATATTTCAAGATTGTTCCAGTGTGTACCAGACATCTGCAACAGTTTACATCCAAGGAAAAAGGGATAGACTGTGTTGATAAGCACAAAATCGGACTGATATGAGCCTGGGCTTAGTCCTTAATGCTAAACTCTGTGTAAATGTGAAAGCTGGGCTCTGGAGATAGCAGCCAAATGTCATATTTGAACAAGTGATATTGGGAAAAGCTAACTGGTGGTCCCAGAAATAGAACTAAAGGGAGGAAGCAAAAGCACAGGGGCAGTTACTTTGCAGACAGTATCTATCCTTCACTCAGAACAAGATGGAGGGATGCTGAGCAGAGACACCTCTGTGTTGCTCAGTCGCAGAGAGAAGACCACTTTTAATGGAATTATAAAAGTTTGAGATACTGTAGGCATGTCTAGGTCACCCAGGCCACCCTCCATCACCCCTGGAACTGAACCACACCATGTGGCAAGTGCCTTTGATTAGCTTTAAATGACAGGAGGAGGCTGGGAACCTGCAAAACGACAATACAAGCATTTATTTCACTGGCTTACGTTGAGTTGTTAAGGATGACCACCACTATGTTATTCTTCAAGGGACATGGGAGCCCAAACCACTGCACTCAGGCCGTTTGTTCCACATTTATATATTTTTCCTACATTATTCCACAGCTTATTTTCTGACATGCGTTTCACTATTTCAGTACTCAACCTAGGACATTATTAGGTGGCAGACTGACCTTTTTCTAGGTAGTCCCACTGGTTTCTTTGTCCATTTAATGGAATGTATAGGCACTTAAATACCTCCCAACTTTAAAAACAGAATCGCATAAAACAAAAAACCAACTACAACAACAACAAAAAATCAATGGCATAACTAGTTAAGTTCTTACTGGGCAGCATCAGTATGTTTTCGTCATTGTTGCTATTATGTTGGCATGCAAATATACACATTTCTCAGTTTTCTCACCAAGTTTCACCATTACTCCATCAATGCCTCTTTTTTTTTGGATGCAATTTATTCATACAGCTATTTTCAACCACTTTAGTCTCATCTTTCTTCCTTTATTAAATGTCTGCTTCCTTATGAGCAATGTTTGATTTTCAGGACTAGTGACAAATGTACTAGAAAGTCATACATATACATATGCACACCAAGCTTTTCTCTGTCCTGTGCAGTTAAAACAGACTCATAGATTAGAATTTACTTCTTTTGATATTTTTCTGTTCTAACCTTTCCTTTTCGAATCAAACGTGATGATCAATCTTCCCTAAAACATTTAAATGCTGTTGAGGAGTGAAGTAGGATCTGTTTCTTGCTAGAGGTCAGCTTAGAAACAAAAATGTTCAGTAAATGGCAGTCATGGAGAAACACTGCTGCAGTCAGAGCACAGAAATGGCACAACACAGACTCAGAACTCAGATGAGTGAACTAAATTTAGAAAGACAGAAAGAAAAGTAAAAATAGAATGAAGTTCACAAGATCAGAGCTAACTGTATTTTTAGGTCCAGGGAAGGCAACACTGAGAAAATAGGAGAGCGACATCTTGGTTCAGGAAGCAAAAACCTAAAATACAGCATCCACTAGGGCAATCTGTGCCTTGCCCATTGCCAGCAGGGCAGAGCCCTGAGCCCTTGGCAACAGCACACATGAGCACGTCCAGGTTTGCCTTTCTCCCCCACCCCTGTGCACACACAGCATGAGCCCTGCAGAGCCTGCAGGAGAGCCCGGGAGCACTGCAGAGGTGCTCAGCAGGGCTGGCATCTCTTGAAGACAGAACTTAAAAAGAAGCAAAAATATCTGAAGAGCCAAAGAAAAACATCCAGCAATAGTCGGCACAGCTGCTGTAGAATAAATGAGGTCTCAATTATTATTTTTAGCAGAAGTCACACACTCCAAGTCCTGGTCCAAAATAAAAGATTTTCCATTATCTCCTACAGCAGTGGGAAGTTATTTCCTACATAGCAACCCATCCCTGAGAGCTGCAGTACATCCACAACTGAATATAGACTCTCATTTATTTCATACTTCCCAGCCATGATCATGGACAGAGCTCGAACATCAGAGGTGCAGCATTCCTGGGCAACAGACTCAGGAACTTCCACAAAACTTCAGTCCTGGGAAAGCACTGATTGTATCTAATAGCAATGAGCTGGGAAGTGATGCAAAACACGACAAGGCAGTGTGGGACAACCAGCGACCTCTAATACATGGAGAACATTACATAAAAGCTGCTGTTTCCCAGAGTCTGGCACTTACCTTACGGAGAACTGTCTGAAAAATAAGCTGGTGCTAAAGTAAAATATTTTAAAGTGAAGCCTTTCATATGAAAAACACACCAATGAATTTTAACTCATAAGCCTTCCTCCCTTTTTTTCATAACTTTCTAAACACAATCCCTATACAGGATAATACATTCAGGGTCACTCCTTAAGAAAAATGCTATAACAGCTTCTTATATTTCATTGCTTTACAGAGCCCTTTAATATCTATTTCAGCCCAGGGCACAGGACAATTTTGATATCCTGAACAGCTGAGCAGAAAGCACATGATATAATTTAGGAAATCCCCAGAATGTCAAGACTGCGTTTTGTTAATCCCTCGTCGCTCTGTCTGCTTCCCACTCCACCTGTTTAATTTGACTCCTTTAAATATTTGTAATAGAAATGGAACTGCAGTCACCGTGAGTTGATTTAAAGGACAAAATCTTTATTAGCAGTTCTAAATTCCACCCCACTAGGTACCCTTAAATATACAGTTATAAATCTGCAACCATTTCTTCAGTAACAAGTACAAATGTTGCAAGTTTCTTTTCCCATTTGCTTTAACTACCATTAAACATTAAGGAGACGAAAACCTTGGAACCACAGCCCACAGAAGAGTAAGATCCCAGAGGAAAACCAGCAGAGAAATGGAGTGTGGCAGGAAATCTGTGCATGATAGAAGACCACCAGGCCCTCAGGCTGCTCAGTCAGCTGCCAATGACACAACGTCCCATCACACCGTGGTGACAAGTGCAAACCAGAAAGCAAGAACGGGCTGCAGATGCTTTTTGCTGAGCAAGGCTTCAGTCAGGACATAACCACGGTTGTGTTTTTAAAATCAAAATAATTAAAAATTATTGCTTTCCAAAGCACAACACGGATGGCCCCAAAGTTAATAAATCAGAGCTGTCGTTTTAGCATGCACAGATTTAGAGAAACGGATATAGTTACACTAATCATGTTGGTCTTTGATAGCAGTGAATTTGATTCAGAAAATATTAACTCCTCTTTTTCATGTTCCCAGTGCTGTACCTAAGTTTGCATTGCTGCAGACAACTGTAATAACAGCAAGGCTTTACTTAGAACAATATGAAGAAAGGGATTTAGTTTAAAATCACTGCAAATTTTCTGAACTGCTTTTTAAGAAGGTATGTTTCATCTCAGGTTTTAAAAACATAGTACTGCAAATTCCAACTCATTCATTTAGTAACTCCATCAGAAAACAAATAGGACAAATTTACTGGTTTTCCCACTTTCAAGCAATTTAGAGAATTCCAACCCTACAATTTAAGGTTAAAGTCTACTTGAGAAAAAAACTACCCCTGAAAAGGTGGAACAATTTGCCTAAGTGGCAGCACGCTTTAGGATGTGCAAATGGGCTCCCGTGGTGGTTCCATTCTCACGTTACTTCCTCCCCTTCCTCACCATAGATTCAGGAGGCAAATATGATTTAAATTATAGTTTTAAATCACCACAAGTTTTAGTATTAGACTTGTCTAATGACAGCTATGCAGCCCTGAATGGGTAGAGGAAGACCCCGTGGTGGGGATTAGTTTTGCCTTCTCTCTTGTGTATCCCATAGCTCCCTTTGCGTAATTGAAAAGAAGAGTACTCATCTCCCACTTCCCTTTTTCTTTTTGCAACGACACAGCACCAAAAAACTTTTCAATTCTGTTTCTAACTTCAGCAGACTAGTTTGTCCTTTTAGGTCAATGAAGGAAAACCAGCAATGCCCCCAACCCCCCAGTAATACTGGAGAAGGAAAACAAATTCTCCCTTGACCTTTCCCACTACCTGAGCCAAATCAAGGTGTTCACCCTCACCACATCTCACCAACTTCTATTAGCACACTCAGCCTGCCTTGGCACCTGATTTAAAAAATAAAAAAAAAAGATGCAACCAAATTATTGAAGTTCTGTTTTCTTTGCAGTGTTTCCCAGAAGAGCAAAAATATATTTTAAAGTAAATCTTTAAAATCCAGCAGACTACATTCCTTTGGGAAATAATTGTATCAACAGCAAGCAATAAAAGAGCAGCCTTTACTACTTCAGTAAAAAATTACCTTTTTTGTTTTGTTTTGTTGCTTCTCAGATGCTTATTTTCTTCTAAAGAAATATTTTCATTAATCTTATCCAGCAGTCCATTGTTTTTATCCTGCAGTTAGATAAACTTCTCTTGTGCTGGATAGTGTTGGATGGTGAAATTATACATGACAGTACTGATACAGCTATTCACTTGCATGTTTGAGCCTGCATCAGTAATGAATATTTCTCAAGCTGCTTTGAAGCTTTGGTTATGAAAATAGAATGAAAATGTGATTACTGTCACAGTAATACAGCCAGATTTCTTAATGAGACAATATTCTTTATTTTGTCTCAGACAAAGTTGTAGAAATAATACAAAAACATGATTAACACAAATTAGGCCTTGCTGTATTACATTATAGATTAAGTTTATGCAGATTTGTCCTTTCCCCTCATCATTCACAAAAACTTTCTTCAGATATCATCATCTTATTAGTCTGGGTGCAAATTTTGAAGGCAACACAACTGAAAAACAGACCAACATGAATGATGCCCTGGTTTGATGGCATGGATTTTTCCTCTCTCCATCCCTAATCTTTTATTAAGCATCCCCTCGTCCTTTCTTCTCTGTCCTTCCTCCAGCAAAATATGCAGATCTCCTCGTAGCGTCACAAGCAGAAACCATCCCCAATCGAAACACAGGACCTGAACAAAATGACATTTTGGGAAATCCACAGTGAGATTTAATTAATGTATTTAATTTATTGAGCCAAATAAATTGCAAAATGAGAAACATTTCTTCTTCAGAAAGGCTTGACTCGGACTGCAATAAGAAACACGGCACAGGTCAGGCCTGAGTTGCATCACTAGAAATCTGTGTGTGGAAATGACTGCATCGACCTCTCTTGTTCGGAATACTGGGCACAGAAAAAGATATATTAGTGAAACATGGGGCCACAGTTTTGTGTATTTATGAGTACACGTAAAAAGATAAGGCCGTTCACTTAAACAGCCTATGTTATGGAAAATCCTCTAAAATACAATTTATGGTCAAATATGTGTATGTTTCTTACTGTGTTAAGCAGTGCGGTTTTTTCCTTCAACAATTTCAAATGATTCATTTTAATTTAATTGTTTTTCTTCATTTTTACTTTAATTTTTCAAGGAGAGACAAAAATAACCCTATGCATCTTACATTACTTCATAACCCAATAAGTGCAAAAAGCCTTAGAAGAGATAAAGGAGGTAAAATAAAAAGTTTCGGCATAGCCGGTCGTTTCCTCACTGAGCTTTTCTAGAAGGGCCAAGTTAGCACCAGAAAAATTATATATGGGCCTGAAAAAGTAGGCAGGTTGCATTTTAGTTATGCAATTTGTATCCACACAGTATTTATAAGAAAAATCCATTTACTCAGACAAGTAATGAACCAAGAGATGACCAAAGACCATCCTTCACAAGCTCCCGGGGTTGAGCAGAGCTGCTGGTGCAGGAGGACCAAAGACGTGAAGCCTCTTATGTCTCACAAGAGTTTGCACTGTTCAATAACAACAACTTTGCACTTTCATTTCACAATTATCCAGACGAAGTTGCTGAGTCCCACCTTAGTCACTGGGACAGGAATGATTTGCCAACCACCTCAGCTGAGTTTCAGGGTAGGACTGGCAGGTCCAGCTCCTCTGCTCAAGGCCCAAAGAGGTCGTTTGAGTTCTGATTAATTGTTGTGTGTACAGCTGTTTTGCAGGCTGACACAGTACCTGTCACTTCACTTTTAAAATTCTGCAACATTCCTTTCTGTTGTTTCCAATACATAAGTCAGAGAAGTAATAAATTCCTTTGTGACGGCTCTGTGCTGCTTGCTTGGCAGGGAGGGTGGGAAGATGGAAGAGCAGGTGGGCAATGACAAGGACACGAGCAGAGCAGCACAACCATGCAAACTCAAGTACAGAGCTCGTGTTACTCAGGGGACTGGTCTTGGGACTGATTGTGATGTGCTTGAAACACTGCCTAAAATGACTCCTTTTCCAAATGTGAAGATGTCAGGTTTGGTTTGTTTCCAGCACTCACACATCCTTTGTTTTCCTTTCATCAATTTGCTAAACTTGGGTTCTATTCTCTTCCTTAATTTGCCATTATGTGTATTTCCTGCAACTTGTGGCTTTTCTTTAGTTCCATGAACCATTGGGCCCCATTTCAACTAGCACTCAGAGAGAACTCAACTGGGTTATCTGCCCGAGCTGCAATAAGAAGTTGGCTTGATTTGCTGTTGTTTACATTCCTCCTTTGAAAATTTACCAAAAAAAACCCACTTGAAATAAAGGTAAAATGATTTTCTAAAACTATGTCAAATTTCTGATAAGATGGGTAAAGGATGGACATGCAAGGCTCCTCTATTAAATATATATATATATATATATATATATATGGAAGAAGAAATAGAGAAATAAAGAATAAAAAAATCCTTCCATTAGCTTCTCAGAAATCAAATCAGAGGGTGTTGATTCACAGAGTTTCCAGATGATGAGTGAATCAAGACTATGTGGCCACTTGCTGGTATTTTTTCTCTGTAATAACAATAATGAGAAGAAGCATTATCATCCCTCGTATTCAATCAGACCACTTGAATTACAGCCCCAGATTACAGCCAATAACTGCTGGTGACTGAGGTTATATGGATGCCATCAGTACAGGTATCAGGATAAATCACCGTGACCTTCACCTCTCTGCCTCCAAATAATACCAGCACACTTTAAGGCAGATGCTACAGTGGTAAAAGTCCCATTTACTACATGGCATTGAAAGACTGACAGAAACACCAAACCCTAAAATAACAGCAAAGGAGCAGCAAACAAATCCATGGCATCCTACAAATTCACCTAATTAAGAGAATTTCTCATAATTTTTTAGCCCTTGCATCTGCTGTTTTCATCCACCTATCGTCTCATTTTAAACATAAACTGCAAGATATTTAACAACATATGGTTTTGTGATGTGTGCAGACTGTGGCTAGAATAGCAAGGTCATAACTGGCCTGCAGGTACTCCTGCAATACCAACATTAATAAAATCTAGGCAGGAAAAAAACAACCTAACCAATTACGGGAACAAGCTCATCAAAGGAAGAAGGATTTTACAGGAGAGAAAGGCTGCTGTTACAGCTGGTGTCAGCAATATTAGGAAACTGAGGGACCAAATGTTAGCTGGGACATTCCAAATGAATCCTGAACTATAAACCAAATGGTAATAAACAAAGCTATTTGTCAGCTGACCCCCCTTGGATGTTGTTAACAGGCACACAGCATGCCCATAGCCTATGGCAACCTGCAGGCTCCCAGTGATAAAATCATGACAGCTAACAGATGAATCCTTTCTGAATTCTATTAAATAAATTAATAATCTTAGCAACATCATTACAGCAAAACATCCATCTTCTGCAACAGCTGTTCCTCCATTGCTTGTTGCATTTATTTTCTGTCTTCTTGCCGTGCCTTATGCAATACAACTTAACTCTGAGACTGAACTTTAGCACCTCGATAGCAAACCTATAAAAGCAGATTATTTGCATTTTTTATGCAGTTTGTGCAAAACACAAGCTTTTGCCTGAGCAGAAAAATATGTCTAACTGCTCTCTCTAAAGTAAACAACAATAAACTTTTGTACTTTCTGACAAGAAACAAATGCAAACCTTACAGAATAGACAGCCATGATTCATATAAAACCTTTTCTGAATCTTTCAATACATCAGCAAAGATATTAAATTAAATCTAATATGCTCTTGTTCTGTCTTTAGCTGACTATGTAATGCTAAACAAAACTTGGTGGAAGTTAAAGTATGCCATCAAACTGCTTCTGAATTTGTTCCAGCGTTACAATCTGCACCCCTGTAACATGAAAAGAAAAATGCTCCTGGTATTCTTCCAGAGCAATACAGCCAGGATGTGCAATAAACAGGTAGCTTAGGAAACAGAAATGACAAATAGGAAAAATTTCCCACTTCACATTGAGCCCAGTGCTGACTTCTCCAAGTCTCTACCTCCATTTGAACTCAACGGATCAGGATGTTGTAACCAATTGTGGTACATAAGCCCTTGTGTCCAGTTCTGGACCTGGGCAGTTTTGGTTTCCTTTACCCACTTCATGCTCTTTCTAAAACTGCATCGAGAATTTCATTAAACACTTACAATTTTATATCTCAGATGAAACTGTAGTGCATAGAAACCTCAGTAAGCCCGGAATCACCAAAATCACACTGTACTTTCTGGTGACGCCTCCCATGCTACGTGCAACCAAAGCAACACTTTGCAGAAGTTTCCCAGAGGAACAGAAATGCACAGACCACAGGGGCTTTTCTTCTAAGAGCTCTTTGGAGACCACTGCTACAGATACGTATTTGCCATTAAATAAACATGCTCAGCATCAGACACAGCCTCCTCTATCTCATCTCCTGCATGAGATATTATGCTTTTCTCAAGTGTATTTAATCTTGTAAATCAAAGAAGGGAGACCTCTGAGAACATTTGCTCTGCCAGCCTTTCTATGCTGCGACTTCCAAATGCTGTAGCAACAATTCTTGTAAATTGGTTTTTAAATTCCGTTTTTGCAGAATGGCATAAGTTGTGGCATCTCTCCATGCTTGTTCTGTCAAAAATTCTTGTGTAGTTTACATTTCTGTTTACATTACAAACATCCATTGTATATTTCATTCTAATGAGGAGAATTTGCCTCAATTTTTTGTAGCAGAGTTTCCATGTTATTCTCCCTCCCCCTGAATTTCAGAACCTACTTTTGTCAGACTTCACACTCTTTCAAGACTAACTTCCTTGAAGTGTGATGTGCCCTGCACATACATGGCAGTATTTCCATAGGGGTCAAGATTTACAGAAAGTGCCACATTTAGCAGATTTTTGAAGTATTTACAATTAATTTCTTTAAACTTTTCCTTCTCTACTGCAACATTCCTGTTTCCTCAGCAGTTAAGTTACCTATAAAGTACAATATTCTGTATTGTAGAGATCATCTCAGTGGTACAATTGCAGCAGCACTAATGGTAGAAGCATCCTGGAGCTTTGGAGAAGCTTCAGCAGCTGTATCAAATGAGGAACATAAATACACAAAACTTGTGTTCTGGGTCTGGTTCTGCTACTGACTCACTGTCTAAGAGTAAATTCAGCTCCTTTTCTTAGGCCACAGGTCTAAACTGCAGACAACAGTATTTGCTCACCAAGCAGAGAACACATTAACAATTCTGCCAAAAAAAGTACTGGGCATGGATTTTGCAGTAAGACTGATTTAAATTCAGATGACAGAAGTAACCCTTTACACATCCTTGAAAAATCACACAATACAATTGCTACATTATTTCAGTTACATTTTCGCTGTCTTGTCCAGGTATCCCACACAGAAGGAAAAAAATGTAGAAATATTTTGTGAAAAATTGAATTTTCTATAGGAAGACACTTTTACAAAGCTTACAATCCCCAAAGTCAAGACATGGCAGGGTTAGTGTGCTGTGAGTAGATTGCCTGTGCATTTCTCTTTTCAGCGACGGACACTGTTCAGGCTGTTCTGCTGCACTACTAGGATGTAACACACAGCAAGTGGCAAACATTTATCTCTGAGCATCCCACAACATCCTTATGTGTCCTCCTTAAGCTGTTCCCCGTGGTGGAAAGGATGCCATGTGCCACAGTGCCCGAGCAGGAGCACTGAGGGAGGAAGGTCTCCCTGACAGCTGGGAAGAGCATCCAGGCCCTGCTTTGAGAACATTTGTGTGTTTGATTTAAAGATGATTCAAAGCAAATGATATAATTGAAGTAAAATATTAAAAAAAAAATGTTTAGGAGGCCTTTTTCATGAGGAAAAGCACTTTGTCTTCTTCCTCCAGCTCCATGTAAGAGCAAGGAGAAAGCCCTGCCCAGGCTTTCCTTCAAGAGGCAGAGCTGGTTTCAGTGGCCCTTTGCTCTCTCTCTGCTGTGTTCGTGTCCCTGCCACTGCACTGAGATGCAAGTGCACAGCACAGACACATCAGGGGCCTGGGCAGGAGCTGGTGCAGATCAAAGGTGACAGGGAGAGGCCTGAGTGACCAGTATTGACAGAACTTCTTAAATCCCCACATTTAAAAGCAGTGTTCAACTTCCAGCTTGATTCTTCCAAGCCCTTCCCATGATGCGTTTAGGAAGGCAAACTGCTCAACACAGGGTCGTGCAACCAGCTGGAGAAACCAGGCATTGAGCAAGGAGACATCTGTACACAAGTCCTTCTTGGACCACGGCCAGAGCATTTTACAGTGCAAGATAAAATTTAATTAAGCTTCATAGGTTAAAAACATTTCCTCTCTGTTGTTGTCTGTCATAATGGTTTAGAAATGCATAATCAAGTCTTTTTCTCTCTCATCCACACATTTGTTATTAGATTATTGCCCTTGAGAGCTCAGCTGCAGACACTAATTCTTTTTGTACTTTTTAAGTGACTATGAAACATTTATACTGAGGAAGAAACAGACACGTGGCACAAAATGTGTGGCACCAGAAAATCACACAAAATATGCAAAAAGATCTATGAAAAAGAAGATACTTCGCATAACTGTGAAGCTAAAATGGACATATTTATTTTTTCACAGTAAAGAAACACCATCCCTTACAAAGAATTATCAGCTTTGTACGAGTGCGGTCAATCATGGGACTAATCCCTCTGGGAGAGGCAGGATATTCAGGCTCTATCAGACCTATTCTTGATTTAGAATATAGATATTGAAAAGTTGGGTTCAAAGTGGAAAAGCTGGAAGGATGTCTCTGAAGCAGCCTTGGATTATGGAGAGAAACAGGCTGGTCCTGCTCTGACCCATTTGATGCGGTTCTACAGGAATCAGAAGCCTCAGATGCTGCAGAGCCACTGAATTGCTGCCTCAGCCACAGAACAGCTCCTTAGAACTTGGGGGAACAGTTCTGTGGGTTTAACTCTGCTAATTAATGAAGACAATATGTCAAGATAACAGCCCTGTGTGGGGAACAAAATACTTGCATTTATCCTAAGCATCTCTTTACATCAGCGTGGCCACTTACATCTTGCAAGGGCCATCATGGTCACCCTCCAAACGCATCTGGTAGCATTAGAAAGGACAGGTCAAAGAGCATGAACTGCAAGCATTGTCCTCCAAACACACATGAATGCCCCTCCTAAAGAGCCAACACGGCTCTTTATTTGGGGGCAGGAGGGCCACTTTCTCCTGCTTGACACTTCTTTAAAGGCACCACTGGTTACACAGGTTTGTTGAGTCGTGACTCTAGTACGGAACAAAACAAAGACGACTCAAGAGAACCTTAACTAACCTGGAAGCTTTTAATTCATTTCAGTCCGTTCCTCTGCTCCCTACTGGAAAGTCTGGGCTTCACGTGGAGCGGAGAGCAGAAGCCAGCCTTATTCATCTCCAGCTCCAGGAACAGAAGTTAAGGAATGGCGCACCCCAGTCGTCTTGCCCTCCACTTTTGAGTTTGCTCTCACCTGGCGTGTAGCTGCTCAAAAGGAAGTTTCTGAGTCCCTCCCCCCACTATTATTGTCACAGGCTACAAAGTTTCCTGAAGTCCTTTCAATTCGCTGGTCTTTGGACCCAGCCTCTCATCCTGAAGAGATGAAAGTAGAAGAGTAAACCATTCAGCTCAGAAAGTGAGGCCTAAGTGGCCTAAACAGCAGGAGTTAATTAAATTCAAGATACATCCAACCCAATTTGAAGTTCTATTCCGGCTGACCTGTCCTGGTGATCAGGTCATGCCGTATAAGAGTCAGCCATTTACACTGGAACAGGAAGCAGAAAAGAAACCTGACAGCAGTCTAACGTGGCATCCAAAGCTCTTAGTCAAGAGAGGCTTTAATTCCTATGGCACAGTGTTAAAATGAAAGAGGTTGGGGGTGATCAGTGGTTGCTGCCTTATTGGTACCAGTGGGGCTCACCTACCAAATGTACATGTGATGATATTTAGGAGCAGGATTACTCTTCATTGCTTCATGAAAGGAAGTTATTCAACTCAATTTCACACATCACACAACGAGTGCCCCCAGCTGCCCCATTGCACCATGTTCCAGCTTGGTCTGAGGGGTCTGAGTCAGGCACAAGAGGGGGATAACCCAGAATAAACTGCCCTGGAGTGGCCACTAGCCCAGAGCAGCCTTAACACTCGGTTCCATCTCTCCACATGGTCCGCAATGGCAGTGTCATCTCTGAGCATCAAACTGTTCGTAAACTTCATCGTTCCTCATGACTGGTGGTTTTGGGGTTCTTGTAGTATCCTCTGCCCCTTATCCATGTCACCACATGCAACAGCACTGAGGTGGGCTGACGAGAGGTTGCCCACTTTCAGACAAATGTGCCTGGAGGTGAGCTCTGAAGCACTGGCTTGTTTGCTCTGGAGCAGTGAAGACGCTGATAAGGACACAGAGTAGACAATTTGCAACTTTGGCTTTAAGTCTGACTTCAAAGCCATTCCTGCACCATGAGGTACCTCCAGCCCATGCCCTCACAACTTTACTCTTTCTGCATCAGCTGAATTTAAGATGGCAGTGAAAACTCTTAGGCAATGTTTTGAATTTTGAAAATTTAAGCCTGATTTACAGCATCGGTTGGTTGAAATTTCCATAATTAAAAAAAAAAAATCCATTAAAGGTGACACACTATCATAATTTTGAGGAAAAGTTTAAATTGCAGACCTTAATGTCCCTAAAACTAAGATAACACAAATGTTTCTTTCTTGCTATTCAGAAATCAACTCAAAACATTCAACTATAAATTCTTTAACAGTAGAGGGTACAACAGCAGAGATGTTCAGGTGTCCTTCCTGAAAGCCCTTGACAATTTGCTTCCTGGCTCTACAGCTTTTCCAGGTACTCACCAGTGCTTCCAAGGACAAACAGGTATAATCTAATTCCTAGTGGGAGCAGCTGTTTGTTAGAAAAGCATGGCCTGGAGTGTCCATTTGTGTTATTTCCCATGTAAAAATCAGGTTTCTCAAAAATGTAGTATCCATCACTCCAAATTACAGCACACAGCTGCACTAAGGTTTTCTCTAGTGCTGCAATAAGATGATCTAGAAAATAAAGGAGAAAGACTAAGTCATTGCTTATGCTTATTTGGACATAAATGATGCTTCCTACTTCTGTTTAACAGATTGAAGTGTTCTGTATATTGTATTTGACTCCCTGGGATCAGTTCCATTTTGTCCGACCATGATGCAGAGTGAGGATATTTTGGACCTAGTGACAAATGTTTTTCCTGTAGCTCCAGGGCTCCATAAGGAGCCAAGTGCCTCTCGACCATTGCAAGAACTTCAGTGTTACTAATTCTGGCAATGCCCAGTTTTGCAACAGTCCTGTGACCCATTTTTTTTCCTCACAGCTCTCCAATAAAGGAGTCAGTTTCTTGTACTTTTGATTAAAATGGTGAGAAATCGTAGAGCCTTTGAATATGAAAAGCTATTTTGCTTTCTCCAAGGTCTTAAACAACTACATTCTCCTGACTAATATTGGAAAGAAAAGTGGAATCTCTATATGAAAAACATATATTTTTTCAGATGAGAAACAAAACATATTATCAGTCCTTATGATCAAAACATACAAAATAATAATTATATGCTTATGTGGTTTTCATTCACAAAAAAATGGCCCTGAACTGTCAACAAATAATAAGACAGGTTGTTTTAAAGATGTCTAAGAATTTTACAGGAATTATGAAAAAGTCTCTCTGGAGAAGACTTAATAACTTCTTTCCAGCTTTGTTGGATGGATTTCCAATTCATAATTCATAGTTTCAGCCCAAGTGCAAAGACTTATTTCTTTTGGAAAACATTGAAGGGACACATTTTACTGAATTAACCAGAGCTTTGAATCAAAGATATGTTTTCTTTCTTCTCTGATTCTTTGCTCTTTTATCCATTTATCCCCTAACTTTAATCCACAATTACAAAAAAAGACAGTATCTTTTTCATTGATGGACAAGAATGTAGTAATCAAACAGGTTTTAAGGTAAAATTCACACTTTTCAGTGAGTCTTGTATATGTTATGTGTTAACTCACGACTGCTGATGAATAGTTGTGTGATTTGATCAGACTTGTACAGCATTCTGCTGCTTTTTTTCACTCAGATGAAAAAGTAATAAATGCCACGAGTGTGCTATACAATCTATCCTTCAGGCAATTCCAGCAGTTCAATCGTGTAATTACACAAAGCAATTCTCATCTTTCCAGCTCGAGTCAGTAACAAGCCGTGGAGGAAAGTCCTGGGAGGACAAAGGCATCACTGTGGCCACGGAGTCCTTGACCCTCCACACAGAGCGGAACAAAGGTGCTCCCACACCCATCCATAGAAATCTCTAGACCATTCCAAATGACTGAGGCCCAAAAAATCAACCTTCAGAGGCATGAGGGATGATATGCAGGGATATCCCAAAATATCCTCAACCTTCAGAGGCATGAGGGATGAAAGCACCATCCTGGTGCTTTCAGTGTGTCTGGCTGCATGGCAACAGCCTTGAACCAAAACCTTGCCAAGTTTACAGTAAAATTCCCTGGAATGAATATGGTGGGACAAGGGCTGGACTCCTTGCTCACATGTAAATAGATGTAGCTAAATGCTCAACATTAAAAGTTTGTTTTATCAAAATAAAACCTGAGTATTATCTAGGGAAATAAATGAAATAAATTAAGACACAGAACAAAGTGGAGAAGAGAGGAATAACATGCAAGAAACCTTTCCTGACAAGAAAAATGGCTTATGCTTAACTCTAGCATAAAGGGATACATAGAAATCAAACTGCATAGTGTTTAATCTGCTTCTGCAGCCTTGGAAAATGGTAGAGTCTCTGCTGAGATGCAATCAGATTTTTTTTAGTTCCATTTGCTTCACAGATCATGTACAAGTTGCCCTATAACACAAAGCCTGTAGTGGGTAATCTATTGTTCGTGCCAGAGATAAAATAATTGAAAACAAAGCATGACACTGACTGTGCCTATTAGAATGTCTCCTTTAAAATATTACTTTATAGTATCAGATGCCTTTTCACACCCAATAATTTGTAATAAATTACTTTAATCACAGCTGCATTAACAACATGCCTAGGGCAGATAGGTAGATACACAAATCTAATGGCCTAATTCATGTGGCAACTGATTGCAGGGAAGAAGGGGAATTTCATCAGCTCGGATTCTAATCAAAGAAAAGGTCAAGTTTCCTGTAGCTGCAAGTCAATTGTAGAAATGATTAAAAGTGCATCCACCTGCCTGGTAGGAGCTCCTGCTCAGCCACCACAGCCCTCCCCTCAGCCTGGCTCCTCTCCTTGGCCTCCGAGGGAATCAGGTGTCTGCCAGCAATTAGCCTTAATGAGCCAGTAGCACTTTTCAGAGAGATATTGAGAAGCCTAATTGCAGAAAGCAAGAGTGGAGGCTCTGCCTACCTCCAACAGAGCTGTAACTCCTGCTCTGCCAGGAAGCCTGCAAGGCTCATCCCCAGCACAGGGAGACCTCTGGACAGGAAAAGCTAGGGAAGGATTTTGCAGCCTTCCTGGAAACTCCAGGGTGGAGCTCTTGGAAGTGGTACAGATCCCCAGCACAGGCAGCTTTGTTTGGGTTTGGGGTATTGATGTCTGCTCCCAGTTTTGAGAGGCTTGCTCTCCAGCTGAAGCATTAACGTTTGCTGGGAAACCAACACCTCGTATTTGACTTTTGTAGATAGGTTGTGATGTAGGTACATTAATTACACTGTAGTTAATCTGATTACAATATGATTCTAATTTTGATGTCTGTAATTACTACCACTTCATATAGCTAGAAGGTTAATTTAATGCCTGAATTACTTTTAATTACCTCTTAAGTTCCTTACTTTCATATTTAGTACATGCACTTACTGCAAAACCCCACTATCAGAAGATTAACTTAATTACCTTATTTCAAGTGAACTTCTATTCCTGGGCAATTCCTAGTGATCTGCGTGCTCACATCTTTAATTAGTCTCTAGCACATTATGCACGTCTGTGTAAAGAATGCACCCCTTTAACTGCCATCTCGTGTCTGGTAATTGCAACCATTTTTCAAACTTCCTGGAATTACATGTGTGCCAGGGATAACGGGGTTCAGTTTTGTCCAGAGTTCATCATGTGACAAAGCCTGACTGAAAACCATCAGTAAACAGTGCAAGGATTTTATCAAGCTCACGCTTCCTGAGTTCTGCAAAGAGTGTAGTCAAGAAATAAATCTCATACACACAGTTCCACCAACAGGTGTTTTGTGCTGCTGTGCAGTTTTTGCACACATTTATAAACTCCAGTAAAGTTCACTGGTCTTCATTTTAGGAGCTTTTGTATCACACGATCACTCCAGTAAATTAAATGCAAAGATTTGCCCCAGTCTCAGGGTCAAAATCCATGTCTAATACATTTCACTTGAGAGGACCTGATCACACCCACTCAGAGATGGCTTAGTTTCCAAATCAGCAGGGTCACCAATGAGCATTAAATGAAGGTCCTTGCCAGGCCCCCAAAGCATTGCTGCAATGACAGCAACACCAACAAGTACCCTTGCAAACCTGCGTGATGATAATAGTGTGAGCCAGGCATCAGAAATTTTGAGCAGGTAACAGAATAATTGGATTTGAAACTCACTGTTATCTTTCTGATTAGGGAAAGGGCTTGTTATAATCATTTTTGACTGGACACAAAGTAATTTTGAGAAATTAATGCACTGCAGCTTAAAATGCTGTAGGCGCTTTTGAATAAGAAGCATTAGCTCCTATTTAGTTCAGTAAAATACTTTTCATTCATGGGATTTGGATTTACCTTGCTGTTTCTGAAAGCAGAACGTGAGAACAAAAGGCTAAAATATTGTAAAATTATTCAGGTCCTTCGTGGTGAAGGCTAATGGGTGCTATGAATTTTTCTGTCTATGCCATAGTAAGCTCCTCTTACGTATGAGGCCCTAGAAACAAACATAAGGCACAAAAATATTTTCCATGAAGTGATTAAAAGAGGTAGGAAAGCACACAAACAACTCAGTTTTGTTCTAGTAGAATTTTCGAGGTGGATATGATTTTAAAATAAATACTTAAAAGCTGGATCAATTCATTTAATCTCGTCAGTTAATGAGTGTTGGGCAAACTGGGATGAGCTGCATCAGGCAGTCCATGGGCACATGCAGGGAGCAGCTCCTGCTCCCAGGACAGCTTTGAGGTGTTCTGTGCCAGCTGTTCCACCAGCTTTGGCAACTCTGGCAAATGGCCAGTTAAGCACCAGTTCAGAAATGAGGTTTCCTCATAACTGCTATTACTGAGAGACGTGATAATGGGCCACATAAAGAGATATTCAAATGTTACAAACCACTACAGAACTAAATGAAGTTGGATCTTTACACGGAGAATACCCTCAGTTCTGAATGAGGTCAACAGGAACAGCGAGTGCTTCTACCTTCAGAAAACCTGCTTAAACGTGTGAGGCAGCAATATGCAGATAACATTAATGCTTAAAGAATGGAAAAATCTCATAAAAGTGCCATTCTCAGTTCATTTGTTTCCTTCTCTGTCTGGTGACCAGCATAATAAGAGCACAGCGATGAAACGTGTTTGATGACAAACTCCGCTCAGCTATTCAAATCCCTTGCATACAACATTCCTGATAAGTTAAGGATCTAAAATTGCTTAACCAGTGTTAATGTGCAAGTTAATTGAAGGTCTTATATGAATCCATATACACTACTGAAGATTGATTAAAATAGCTCTATGAAAGGTACTCTAAGCCAATGCTCTTTTACGCTCTCGATTAGTTTCTTGATGAGATTCCAGAGAGAAGAGAAAGAAATTAAGTGAAGGGGCAAAATGGCATTGAAAAGAAAAATCCAGTGCTGCAATATAAGCTCAAATGCTCTTCTCCACAGCACACTCTGGCTCTTTCTCCGTGTGTATCTGTGTGTACGCATCACATCTACGGACAAAGCCCTTGTGGCTCTTCACACAACCCCCACGTTTCACTCTTCTCACGTTTCATTCTTCAGATACAAAGCAAATGAAGAGGGATGATCCTACAGAACACCAAATGCTATAAAGTTCTGTTCTGGGGATTTTTTGATAGGTACATTTTTAAACTGTTCATATTTAGACAGATTTATTTAGTGCTACTAATCAACTGCACGCGAACAACACATTTTTAACATGCTAGATATGTTCTGTCATACCAGAAATGTGGATTTTTTAATAGGATTTCCCATTGTTTGTTCTACTTAAACAGTTCCCCGGTTGTTCTTTGGGGGTACCAACTATTTTTATCTTGTGAAAACTATAAGATCAATAAGTGATGGGAAGAGGGTAAAAAAGGGTGAAAACTATTCCCTGGCTGCCTTTTTCAGCTTAATATTGACCACCTAAGCAACAGCTTGCATAGCTCATCATCACACAGAATTTTCCTAATGTTTCTAATGCTTACTTGCTTGGTAGTTCAAATAATAGCTTACATATTTGTAATTAAACTGTTGCCTAACAACCCTAATTTAACGTGGGTAGCTAAAACATTACTGACCTTTCATCTGCGCTGGGCTTTTTGCATCTGCTTCCTCATGAGAAAAAAAAGAACATTATGATAACTGATCAAAGATTTATCCTGGATTCAGCTCATCAGGGCTGAAACAGGGAATTTATTTTTTGGGGTTTTTTTCATGAGAAGATGATGAGGGTGAGAGTTGGATGTGCCATCAGGACTTCTTTACCATAAATCCTTTGTATGCCAATCAAAAAGAAATACTTATCTCTGCTTGAAGTTTCTGGGTCCTATTGAAAACAAATGGGAGTAGAAGGAATAGAAAAGATTTTAAAGGAGCTTAATTGTCCAGGTCTCCATGGAACCAGATTTCAAGTGTGATCTTTTCCATCAACTGTAACCTTTCTGTTCTCATTGAGGAGTAAGAACATCAGGACATGGCAAGTACTCATTTTTTAAATAGATAAATATATTATGTACACACACAACACATGGAGACACACACTGCTCATCGGTTCTGATGACAACTTCATTGGCTTATATGTGTAGAAATAAATAAATAAGCACCAACAGTCATTGGTGAGACCTGTACCCTTTTTTTAAACAGAACTACATTTCAAATATATATTTATGTAGTTGATTCAGGTCGTCTTTCGTGCAGCCTTTGAGTGGATTTAAGCCTCGCAGCCAACTCAAAAGCAATCAGTGGAGGACTTAAAACACACACAGGATTAGGCTAAAAGAAAAATTCACAAAACTATGTATCCTAAATTATCTCTCAGCATTTCATTAGCTTAATCGAGAACATTAAACAAATAGTATTAATGAAAAAGCTAATTTATTTGCAGGGGTATAGTTATCATGAACACAGTTCCCTCATTTTTAATGTAGTATGGTATTTTTAATTAGGTTTGAATGTTTAACTATATTCCACAAATCCTTTTACTTATGCAGCCTATGAATTTTTAAATTAGATTTGATTTTTTTTAGTTAACTACTTTCTGCAAACCGTATTAATATTCAAATTTAAATTTAGGGAAAGAGTGAAGATACTGCCTCAAAGTGATGCATTTTGTTTGATGCTACTGCCTTGTTGTCCAATATTTTATGAAGAATACAGACCAAGTTTTAAACCTCTAAATGCCACAAAAGACTATTTGAGGTATTTTTAAATAAGCAGATTAGAGGTGATTTTCCAACCCACCTTACAAAAATGCACTAGGAAGTGAATCCTTCTATGGTTGTTCCACATGAAACACTGCTGCATCAGTTCTTTTGTAAAGTTTGCCACCTACAATTCAGAAAATGCTAAAAGGCCACTTTCCACCTTTTCACATAGTGAGTAGTACGTTGACTACTGATTTTCCAAATGGTTCTCCAACAGGTTACATAAATAAAATTTTACTGTCCCTTTTGTTTAGGGTTGATCAAAATGCTTCCTTACTCCAACGAATTATTAAAAGGGAAAATGTTCTTCTTTTTTATTCCAGATTTCAATTCTTTATATTTTTGAAGTAGAAACAAGTGACTGTTTGCATTTTGTTCTGATTGTAATCAAGCATCTTCTGTTTTGTCACATCAAAAATTGACGTGAAAAACAAAATCATTATTTCCCATAAAAGTTAAAACCACCTTTCCTGTGAATAACTACATATTTTACTAAAACGTGTTTCAAAGGGAAAATTTTTGCTTTATATATTTAGATAAACAATCACTTCTCTATAAAGAAGTAACTAAAAGTACTTGTTTGTCACACTCTGAATTTTCTTCCATCAGCAACAATTTCAGTTTGTTACTTTTTAAAAGTACCACCTGAGATTTTCTTAACTCAGTGACAGATGGAGTTGTGGCTTTAATGATAGAAATGTCAGAATTCCTGTTATTATTTTAAAATGTAGCAAACTTACAGGCACGCAGACATGATTTATTTTTCATATCAATCAGATCATGTCTGAATGTGCATGGAGCCACTTTCAGCAGAGGTGATATGGGAGAGAAGTAAATATATTATATTCTGGTTGAATGCAATTTACTAAATTTCTCTTTCCTCTGTGACTAAATTGTCATCTGTTTTCTCGCAAATACAGGAGGCTGTCCCTTCAGAGCCTTCTCCCTTCTTAATGATCATGTCTGTGAAATGAGAAATACTGACATTTTCAGATATGCATTCTCAGTTACCATTCCACATTTCTTATTTGACAGACCAGCGTGATAATGCTGAACTCAAGATGTAATTACAGAGTGACAAGTTTCATGATTGAAGTGTTGCTTCATCCAATTACTTCCACAGCCATGTTAGGCATATATTTCATATCCAAACCACCCCAAATTGTGCTGTTTGCTCTCCTGTTGCACTCTGACACGTGCAAGTCCACCCGTCTTCTATCTCTCAGTCTCCCAGCTGAGACGGCTCACATTATATATTTACCAGCCTAAAAAATCTTGTTTTAGTTAATTTAACATAATGAAGCCTGGCTGCATGCTAGTTTATCATTAGGGTTCTACCTCACCAGTGATGTATTACACTGTAAAAAATTCAGATGGTTCAATGTAATGATGCATTTCGTTGGTACATCAAACAACTCCGAGTAATGATTAATTCATTGATAGATGTTCAGAAGAACATTGCGTTGGGTCTGCTCCAATCCTGCTCTGAGTCCCTCACTGACAAGCTCACAAGAGATCCCCCTGGTTACCCACATCCTCTTCAAATGTATCCCTATTTACTGCAGAACACGGTTTTGCCATTCTTCTCTGATGCTTTCCTTTCTTAATTTCCTCATCCCTTCTCCATTTTTCCCTGTGTGCCACATTCCTTTATCTCCATAACCTTCGTACATGACCAGATTCAAAGTCAATGGAGAGCCCAGCGCTCACACATCAGGATATATTACATCTCTTTACACCCTACATCCACTTTATATCTCCAGGCTACTGAGGAAGATTACTAACAAACTTTTCTACCTCTGACATCTTGGTTTTTCTGAAAGAAGTTCTGTTTTCTAACAGCCAATAACTTTCTGATGGGTAATTAAAAATGCATCATGAGTTTGCAGAGCTAAGGAAACAAGCCAGAAGGACAGATCAGTCTGTGTCACAAGCTGGGGCTCCCCCACAAGAAGGATTTCGAGCCAGGTTACCCCAGCTGAGGTACCAGCTGATGGCAAAAGTCTCGCCTGGCAAAGTGCCTGCCCCTTTGAGCTGGGCAAGGCAAGGAACCCCGCCTTGCACAAGGACCTGAGGGGCATTTAAAAATGTGAAATTGGATTCCTTGGGTTGGAGGAGATGAACGCACTTCAAACCCACAGTGCAACTGCACTACAGAAGGGAGGGAGAATTTTAAAAAGGACATAAGAAGTATTTAGGACACATGGAAAAGGCATTAAACCCAGCGAAGTTCAATTTATTCTCCTCTACAATATGAACATCTCTAATGGTTCCCTGAATGACCCCTCTGGTTTTGTGTGCAATCTTGCTGGCTAGAGAGCAGTACATTTGTAACTTGTAAAATATAATCTCCATAAATGCCTCATTATCCTATTATCTGCATTAGGCTGGAAACACTAACTTGAAAAGACATTACCTACAACATTTAAAATGTCAGATAATTTAACTGAGCTTTCCTAAACTGACTGTGTTTTGTAGCCTCCCTAGCACAAAAAAAAAAAAGAAAAACCTTTCTCCTTTCTAAAGTCTGGAATCAGTGTAATTACTGTTCTTCCCCTCTTTCAAGTACTACAAGGTATTTTTGTAATATGCTGATATATTCTAAAGTGCACTACTACCAGACACAATGAATCCAATAATCAAACCTGTGTTTTTCCTTTTCAATTGCAGGTTCTAGAATTATACTTGATTTCAGCAGATCTCTCTTTCTGAGCTTTTAAAGGAAATTTCCTGTCCTTTGTTTCATAATAAATTTAATTTCTTTTTTTCCTATTACTTGTTTTCCAACGAATACGCTAAGATAACAGAATTGTAATGAATTCACATGGTTCTTAACATTCTTATGATATTTAAGCAAGATTCTTGTTCTTTACATTACTTATTATAGAAATAACTTGTATTTTTAATACTAATCATGTGACATATAGGTGCTTTTCCTTGAAAATTTAGAATCCCACACTGAAAAATAATAGTCACATCTTTCATTTTACACACTATTATCAAAAGTGGCTGGAAAAGTCACAATTTCATTCAGAAATTAAACTGTGGTATCTTCTGAAACATTTTGCTAAGGCAGTTTTTGTATTTTAGCACAAGCTCTGTAGTTTTAACAAGAGGACAGTAGTGATGAGGCCAGAAGGCAAAATCAGGATCTACATAATCCCATTATTGACCTTGAAAATTGCTTCATTACTTGAGTGCAGCTACCGAATGAATGAAATGTCCCTTTCTCTGATTCACTGCGCAGGTGTTCACAGTTATATATAAATTAGTACTGGGGAATGCTTAAAACATAGATAGATTGTTTTACATATATATTAAAACATAGTCATTTCAGTGTGTGTGTATATATATATATGTATATTTGTACACATATATCACATATTTTATATGTAAGCATCTGCCATCACTCCTTTTCTAGAAAATAAGTAATTCCCTGATTCCAGTGCCTGCTCGTGGCTGCACTGTACCAATGGCAGTGAAGGAGGACACAGCTGCATTTGTGAGAAAACTCATTAACTTCGATTGCTCTGCAAATTTCACGACACAGCTCTAGACAGCAGCCTAATTAATGCAGAAAGCTATAATTTCATAGATTAAACCTAGAGAGCCAGAGAAAGTAAAACTCCTACTGTCCTGGTCTCCAACATCAATTGATTTTCTTGGTGTCCTGTCTGCATTTGACGGGTCTTTTGGTAGAAAATTTTTCTAGACTGAACATCAGACATTCTAAATAAAAGTGAAATAAATATGTATTTATTGCACTTCAGCAGAAAATGGCTGGTGGTTTGGTTTGTTTGGGGTTTTTGCCCTGTGATTTAGGTGAATGAAACTAATCAATGCAACCATGTAAAACTTACTTAAAATTAACCACCTTCAATTTACTTTGGTGCTATTGCTGCACTTTGCAGACCTCTACACGCTCCACAACTGCTCAGTAAACTGTAAGATTTTGGGATTTGTATTTTGTTTATTATAGGGCAACAGCTGTGGAGACCCAAGATTCCACATTCATCGCATCACAACTGCTTGGAATTTCACCAAAATATCAATGATTGAATGCAAATCCTCATCTATAAATCTCAGTATTGACCATGTGAAATAAAGAGAATTTCCTAGAGAAAACCTGACAGTGGTCACCAAATCAAGTAGCTTCAGTTCCATGCAAGAAAAGGAACAAAATAAACTTTCATGGAGCAGCTGCCTTAAAAATCCTGATCTGGATTGCCTGGTCCAGTCATGTGACTTCTCATAAACTTGGATTGGATAATTACAGCTGTTTAACAAGGATATAAAGATGGGGCGTTTGGGATTAAAACGCCCATATATCCCATACTTTTCTAATTTACTTCTATTCTTCCCCCAGTTCTGCACCAAATGCCAGCCCAGGCCCCTGGGGAGTGGAGCAGGATGATGGAGAGCTCGGTGCTGCTGCAGCAGCTGCAAGCAGGCAACAGTGCAGCCCTTCCAGGTAAGGACACATCTACCATGAATGGGGCCTGGGGACTTTCCTGGCACACTTTTTCATCCCTTTATGCTGTCAAAGTGAGTTAAAGGCTGTGCAGTGTTATGCCACTCCAGGACAGCCCTTTGGGGGACATGCAGTGGGTCTGAGGGGGCCATGATAACCAGCCAGGAAAATTTATTTGGATCAACCAAAAAAAAAAAAAAAATTAATTCCTCCCTCTTCTCTAGGGAAGAAAATGGACTCCAGTTCCTGTAATGTTCAAGATCTGCATTTCCTGACAATATTCTGGATTTTTATGCATCTTAATAATAATTTCTGAAGCAATAATAATTACTGTATTACTACAAATATACACAATATTTTAACTACAGCTGTTGTTTGAGGAATGGTATCACCAGGTCCTCAAGGACTGACCTCCAAGTCACTGTTTATGAACAAACAAAGGCCTGATTGTATTATTCCCACTAAGTCTAAATAGCTCTCCACCACAGTGGAATCTATCAGAAATCCATAAATTAGTTCTCTGATATTTTTATCAAACACTGTTCCCATCATTTATCACCAGCAGGGCGACAAACAGCAGCAGTCTGAAAACCTGTTTAATCAAAGCAATCTTCTGTCTTAACTAACATTTGCAAGCAATGTATTAAGTGCTTTGGAACTTACATGAACATCTGGTCCCAAAAGTGGCAAACAGTCTTTTGGGGGTTTTTTTGAGTTCCTCTGCTCTGAATTTGTACTATTAAAGAAAATAAAAATATCAAGGACTGAAAAAAAACCCCGAGCAAACAAAGAAGCAAAAAAAAAACCAAAACAACCTCCAAAATCCCAAATCAAAACTACTTTTAAAGCAGGGGAAATCAATAGGCTTAAATGAGCCAACAGATTTCTTCCTGAGCCTCTAATGTTCTCCCAGATTCTGTTTTAATTTGAGCCAAGGAACTTCAGGAAGGTATGAAAAAAGAAGATGAGGCTCTGACTTGCGTCAACAAATCCTTCAGATGTTGTCACAGAATCTGAAAGACTGAGATCAGAAAGAAAGAAGCCAGTGCAACTCAGGCCACTTGACAAACCACAGGCTGATGGCATTAAGGGATGTGTCACTGCACATTGGCAAAGCTGTTATGCCCCTTTTGCAGTTTTATTCTGTACTGCTTCTTCACATAGATAATATTTTATTTGGGGAGAACCCATGGTATTTTTGAGCGAGATTTTTTAACTTGTGAAAATAATGAAAAAAATGAATGAGTGCTTGGGTATTTAAGTAGGTACAGAAATATTCAGTGTGTGTCAAAAGCTTATAATAACTGTTGGAAAACCTTCATTAGAGAAACACAGCTCTTCCACAGAGGTGATTATTGGATCCCTCACTTTAGAAGAGAGAGAAAAAAAAAAGAAAGAATATAGAATAGAGATTAAGCAGTTTAAAAGTCCCCACAATAAGGCAGAATACCCAGGAGGGTCGATTTCATCATCTTCAAACTGTTGTTACACCACTCCCACCAAATGCTGTTAATTTAAGCAGTGGTTTGAAACAGTACAAATTAACACAGCTACTTAGAGGAAAATGAAAAATCCATGCTCAGTTGTGCACCAAATTCACAAATAACCCTTTACTTCAAGAGGGAGGACAGCACATCATCACGGTAAATACACACTCACATTATGTGCAAGGCACTGCACACCTTTCCCATGACTGAATCCTGACAAAATACATTCAAAACGGAAAAAAAAGGGAACATGTTTAACTCCAAATGTTCATTACACTAACAACTCATGGGATTTTGATGCTTAGAACTCAGGATGGGGGCCAGGTATTTTCTATTTATCAAACTTTCCCAAAAGGAGCCTTCAAAACATAACCTCTGACAAGAGGTGCAGGTGACTGTAGAGCTCATCAATCCACACAGGAACAGGACTCCTCATATAACCAGAGCAGGACTTTGGATAAAGGCTGCAGCAGAGTGCTGTGAATAAATTTCAGAGCCGTTCCCGTCTGGTAAATCCGCAGGGAACACAGTCCCTGTCTCTACAGAACTATGACAGTGCCCAGCTCCATTTGACAGGACAGAAAATGTAGTTCTCCACACCCAGCACTCTGCTTATCAACAGTCAAAAAGCTAAAGCATTTCAAGTTTCTAATTTCTTCCCCCACAGCCAAGAGTGAAGGTCTCAGCCTATAAAGTACATTTCTTGTAAGTGTCATTGCTACCAGGCGTGAGCTCAGTGCTGTGTCTCTTCTACAGAGGGAGGAGTGGCATCATTAGAATTTGATTATTTGCACTCAGTTCCTCCAGCAGGCTTCACATGAAATCACAGCAACGTCAAGAGTAAGTCCCTGACATCTCTCCTGGTTTATTTTTCTAATAAATTGCAAGAGTCATAACTATCCAAATATCCATGAGATATTTCTGTGGCCCCATCAGAACAGCAACTGAGCTTTCTGGTGGTCTCCACTTCCTCAAATTGCAACCATTTCCTTTTTCAATGTACACCATGGGAGGAAAAGACAGAACTTTTTCAGTGTAACTCCCCAAGGTAGTAATGAATCATCTTGAATAGAAAGGATTGTTTCCCTTACATCTGACTCGTGGCAGACATGAAAAAGCCTAAAATTATTGTCAAAAGGAGCTGCAAGCAAATGTCCAAGAAACCCAATTGCATCCCACTCCAAGAGAATTTCTGTTTTACCTTCAAAACTGTTCTCCATTGCCTTTGCTCAGAGAAGAAAAAGGCCCTTTAAGAGCCTGAGCAAGAACTAAACTGCAAGTAAGGAAGCATATGATTAATTCAAATTATAAGAACGGCAATAACAGTGATACTACAGCTCTGCAAAGAGGGTGTATTGCTTCTGACTTTATAGAGCCTGAATTTCAATTACACAGGAGGAAATTGTTTCATCCATATAAGTCATATCTTCTAATGGTTTGCTATGTGACTTATGTTACTACTTTTATTATGTTGCACATGTTAATGTCGATATTAGCCCATCGGGCAAGGCACTGCTCAAACACATTAGGCATTTTACAAATAGTGCTATTTAGGAGACTCCTGAAGAAGGTAAAAAGCTTGATAGGTAAGGTCAGACTGTGCTCTAAAACATGTTACACCCACTGTGGTCTAAAGCACGTTACACCTACTCAGACCTTCCCAAAGTTACACGCTGCACCCAGATCTCCTTGTGTTAGGACAGTGCCTTAAGAAGGTACAGACAGTCCCCAGAAAGTCATCCTCCTTTTTGGAATACCTTTTATAAAAGAGCTAGCTTGACAACTAAATTTCACTGGAAACTGGAGTTTCTCCCTTTGCAATGGTTCTCTTTTTTACCTTGGCAAATGTTCATGATTTGAACCAAAACCAGAGGAATTACTGTATTTTAGCTATTTTTAAACTTTTTTTGAATTAAAATGGTTTAAGATCAACAAGCAGCATTACTGCTTGGAACCCCAGAAATTACAAAGTCATCAGGTGCAAAACAAAAATACTCATTAATTATTTTTTTCCCACAGCTGTTACCAGACACAAAACTAATCACAGGTCCAGCAGCAATATTATTCCTACAAATATCTGTGCATGGCTGACATCTGTTATGGGTCAGTACTGAGAAGAGGAACACAGCAATGCATTGGATGCAAACATTTTGAAATGTGTTTTTTTGCATGCTCAGGGTAACTTCCAACATTCTTGCAGGATATTAGCAGCTTACAGTAATTACTGTCTCTAACTGTAGGGGTTTTTCACCTCTCAGCTCTCATGTAAACCAAGTAACCTCCATTTCACCTGTAATTGCACCAAAGGAAACATTAAAAGTTACATCTCTGGGCTGTGATCAAGCAATTATTTAACAAAGCACAAGTAGTTTCCTAAACCCAAATAGAACACATCTAATCAGAGATGGCCAAATAATCCAGGAGAAATCAAAGGGACTTTATTATCTTCAAAATTACCTGCCATCTGCTACAATTCCCCTCCTTTCCTACAGATTTTAAGTAGGGTTAGTTTCACAGCAGGAAGAGTGAAAAATATATAATCATTTTAAAAAAAAAAAAAAGATAGAAGATAGATAGCACTTTACTAGAAAAATATGAGAGCTCTGTACCCAAGGTTTTGTAGGAGTTCCTAGGGTTCTGAGTGAAAACTTTTGCACAGAAACCTCGGTGTGACAGGACACCAGGGAGAGTGTCCATCCACTTTGCACAGGTTTTCAGATTCTTATGGAGATTTTTGTCTATTAGAAAAAATAATCTAGTTTTGTCAAACTAACAATTTTCTTGAAGGTTGCCATGAAATAAGATGTAAAAACATCCCAAGATTTTCCAACAGTCTTTCTTTACCTTCGCAAACACTTTGCTTTTTTTACTTTAAGATTGAAATCTTGTTCCTATCAAAATGAATGGCAATCAAGGATGGTCTTTCATCCCAGAAGTGAGGAAACATTGGAAGCAAATATCCTGTGACAGGTGAGAATCCCCTAATGAGATACCCAGGCACCACGAGTTCTACCCAGGACTGTTGTTTGACTGTAACTAAATCCCAAAGAAATCCCCTTCCCTGAGATAATTTGGACAAAAGAAAGTCAAGAGACAGATGATGTCCTTACAGTTTCTCAAGGGAAGGTATCTTTAGGAAGGCGTAAGGATTCAGCTCAGGATAACTTTAGTTAAGTCAGAAACTCCAATAGGAAAAGTCTCATTTTGCTGCAAGGCTCACACAGCCTCCAAGGGGAGATGCTGCTGACTTTCTGACTACCCTGTAATGGTACAGCCTGAGCATTTTGATGCTCACACAGGCTGAGATACACATAACAGGGATTAAATGCCATCAAGACTTCTGTCGAATCTGGACAGAATGAGCTGACAGGTTTAGAAGCTTTGGGAGCATAGGACACAGAGTGCAACCATATGTGTCTCAGCTTCTTAGAAAACATGCTAGGGATGCTGTGGAAATTGAAGGGTTTTAGAGATAAACAGTAAAATCCACTGCAGGAATACAAAGATGTTCTTCTTCAGAGCTCCAAAGGGGTAGGACACCAAACACAGTATTTTGTGCCGGGTCAAAACAGTTCAATAGTCTAACAATTCACACCGGTGAGAATAGTAGAGCAGGGAAGAGTGGCTGCACAGCTGATGCTTTCCCTGGTACTGAACTGGTCAAAGATGCAGGTACAGGGATATTTCTGGCAGAGAAAACAGGCCAGCTACAGTCTCCTTCTGGGAGGTGGTGACTGTTATTCAAACAGCTGAAGGGTTTGAAGGGGAAGGAAGGACTTGAAGTAGAGAGATGATTCATCTTCTCTTAATGTGCTGTCATCTGGGTCTGAAAGGCAATGATCATTAAGTCAGGTTTTAATTATATGGTCTATGGTAGCATCTGGATTTATACTCCTGAATTGAGAAAACAGAAGAAAACCCAGCATGTGGGAAGATTATGGTCCGTAGATGGAAGGGAGTTGATATCATCTAATTAAAATTATGAAAAAAAAAAAGATAAAATCAATCCATTTAACTTTTAAAACTTTCATAAACTACCAAATCCAGAGGGTCTATATGCAAATAACAAATAAATTACCACCAACAGTTATTAAGGCATAAGAGAACAATGTTTTGAAACTAGAAATTCATCTAAAACGAGTTTCTCACACAGCTGCTTTTTAAAATGTTAAGGAATCCAAATATGCTATAGACAATGAGAATTAAAACAATCAACACTGAAGAGGCAAAAAGGACAGAGAACCCTTTTGTTATGGAAGTTTTCAACAAATAACATATTCTTCTGAAAACCTTGTTGTGATACACCTTTTAGCTCAATTTCAGAGGTATCTCTAATACATTATTTGAAGTATTATCATGTTAGTGACTTTGTATTGCTCTGTAACTTAATTGCTCCTTCATTAAGTAGCATTCTGATTTTGTTCTGTGATGAAAACTTGGACCTTTATTTTTTTGGAGAAAGCATATGCACAGAATAATTGATAAATTTTCTTGTCTCAGGTATTTTCTTGTATGATGTATTTTCTTGTAAACTTCCAGAGTTTTTCCCCAAACGGGGAAATTTAGAAATTATAAAATTTCTATAAACATTTAGAAATTATAAACTGCACTCAAATAACCAGTGGTGTTGTTTCTATAGTCCAACAATTCAAACCAAGGTTGTGAGAAGAATAGTTTGGAAATGTTTCACAGTTTAATCATTCCAGGTACCTATACATAGGTCTCAGGAGAACTATAAATTAGGGCAATATGAGTATAAAAACAAAAAACCCAGTTTAAAACTAGCTTCATAAACTTGAAGGACTGGAATACTGTGTCTGTGATAAAGAATGGTATCTGCATTTATATTTATTACCTATCATACAGCTGATAAAATGCACTATAAATAGCCCCCTATGAGGAAAGCAGAGAAGGAAAATAAGAGGGGAAACAAGTCAGTATTGGAGATTTTGTAAACAATCAAAGAGAACAGTAAAGACGACTTAAAAAAATAAAATTTGCTAATTTTGTTTGTCGCTCTTCAGAACTACACCCTAATTAAAGAACTCAGCACTCCTATTCAAAAGAGGAGAGAAGTAGAGAGGGGAGAAGAGGAGAAAGACAAGAAGAGGTTCCTCCTGTGGGAAACAGATCTGGCCATGCAAACCCAATGCACAGGCTGAGACAACCCGCAGGAAATGGGGTGTGCACACAGAGATGGCACTGACTCAACGCACACAGCTCATGGAATCCTCTCCGAGGGAAAACTTAATTCCTCATTGCTCCTCTCCTTTTCTGTCATCTGGACATCACCCAACCAATACTTTGCTTCCCCCTTGCCAAACAAAAAAATGTGGCTGACACCACTTTACATGGACACTGCACCAAACTAAAGTCTCGTTACAATCCTCAATTAGAACTGACTTGTTGTGGCGTTATTCTGGCTCGGAGTCACGTCACAGGATAAAGTATTGGTTGCTGCCAATTGGATGCCTTTACTCTTTTCCATCTTTTCTCCATATAGAAAAATACCTGAAGTCTGCTCAAACAATTCAGCATAATTCAGGTGTTTCCTAGATAAAGACTATCAAAAATGAATCAAGTACATTTACTTATGTGCACTGACAAAGATATGAGTCTGATAAGACAGCACAAAATTTGCTAGCACTTAAGACAAAAAAACCCACATCGTACTGGCAATGGCAGCCACTATAAAAATTTTATAATTCAGATGTTTTTTAATGGGAGAGTGTTAAGCCCATAATTATGGAAAACTTAAAAGGATCAGAGTAAAGTAACCCTGCTTCTTTATTTCTGTAAAGTTTAAAAAAGCAATGGAGCCTTAAATCTGTTTTTCTAAGGCCTTTGGGAAATAAAAACATTAGGAAGCACAAAAGTCTCTAAGACACTTTTCTTGAAATAGAGCTATGAGGATGGATGCATTTACTCCAAATTCATAAGAAGTTTCTTCTAATAAATACTTTTCTTATTCCGCTAGAATTTCAAGGCAATAACACATACATTTAACATTAGCAATTTTGGAGAATCCTCTGTGCGCTTTCTAGTAGGCTCCATCAAAGAAAAGGACCATTCTTAAAATATTAAATGAATTTTCCCTCAATTTTAAATCAAGAAAACCTTGCCAGAACACCTGATTCTTACCAAAGGGAAATGTTTGTGCACAGTGAGGACTCTCTAAGAGCCATCTGCACCAAAATTACTCAACTTAGTTAATGAAAAAACACAAGACCAAAACAAACAAAGGGAGGATTTGAGTTGCAAATGTTTTGAGTTGGTTCTCAAAAACAAACGGGAAGAGAGCAATACACAAGCACACAAAGCAAGATTCTTTAAACGTACCCTGAGCCTTCATGGGAAATCACAGAGATTCATCCTGCTACGACTTGTGCAATTTGACTGGCACAATACAATGATTTTGCAAGTGAAAACAGCTTTCTGTTTTATAAAATGGGAAGTTGCCTCATCAAAATGAGGAGAGAGAGAGCTGAAGGTCAGAACAATGAGTCATCTTCCTAAGGCAGAGTCACATCAGAGAGACCTTCAAAGAGTCAAGTAGTTACTCACGGGCATTTGAAGGAGGGGAAAAAAAAAAAAAGAAGAAGAAAAATCACATAAATGAAAATTGGCTGAAAATAAGCACCAATTGTCTGTCTGTTTTTGGAGCTATTGTGCCTTCTGCAGTGTATCACTAAGATGGGTGATTATAGCACATTATAGTAAAAGACAATCTTCTTGGGAAGTTTTAAGAAAGAAACTGATTGGTTAGCAAATGTACAAAAGATGAGGAAAATGAATAGCAGTAAAGAGAGGGAATACATTAAAAAAATAATAAACTGAAATCAGACAAAGAAGCTCCTAAAAATCCTTTTTTTTTTAACATAAATATTAAGAAGTGAACGAAAGACAAAAAAATGAAAAAAACGATATAAGATATCTTCTTAGTCACACCATATATTTTTTGTTTTCTAGTTGAAAGCAATAAACCAAGTCTCCCCTCCCCCTGGTTTGGTCTCTGCACACTACAGTGCTGAACAAAACTCCCAGTCAAATCAATGGGAACAGTCACAGTGACTGCAGGGAAAGTTTTTATGCATCCATCCAGTGGGCTGCTGCTTTTTCAAGCCTTGTGTGTCAGTGACCATCAGCCCTAAGGAAAAGTGGAAACACAGGGATTGTTGTCTGTGTTCAGAGTGCAGGGGCACCAAAGAGTGACTGAAGGATGAGCAGTGCTCACAAAACCAGCTCACGGCATCCATGGGTGCAGCACATTTGGGCACTGTGTGGGGAGCTCAGCCTTGGGTCTGGTTCCTATGCTGCCTTTCAGCTTCCTTTGCACATTGTTCCACAGCAACACAAACAGGGTTTGTAGGTGCTCCAGCTGAGAGCCAAGACTGCTGCCCCCAGACACAAAAATCAGCCCTTACCGTGCCAACATCTGGTCAATGGCAAAGCCCAGAGGCTGAAACTTTAGAAAAAGTCACTCAGCAACGGATGTGAAAGGGAGATGTTTCTCTGAATTATCAATATTTTTGTTCCTATTAAAAATACTTGCTGTGTCAAAGCAGGGTGAGGAGTCAGAAATACATTCCCAAATTTTGAAATATCTTAGTTTAATGTCAATAATATATACATACTTTTTCCTTATAACTTAAAACTTATTTCAAGTTCCATGAGTTTTAAGCGAGCAAAGCACAGTGAGAGGCACCTCCTCTGATAAACATTCAAAAGTACGTTTCAAGTAACTTGCACTCAGAATCTCTCTCTACTACACAAAAGTAGTTTCTCCTTAGCCATAGCTGATTCTTCTTTTTAAAGCACATTTCAGTCGTAGGGAATTCTATTATTTTACTCAGTTTCAAAGAGTACATTAAGTACAAAAGCTCATGAAACAGGAGGGGAAAAAATAAGCCAGAGCAAGTTTGTCAGAATAGAGGGACAAATTACACTTTTGACACGTGACAAAGAACAACCATTTGCACAGCAGACTGGCAAAACTCTGTAAAGGCATCAGAGAAAGTGAAATCATTCACTCTCCTCGTGAACCTTCAAAAGAAAACTGTGAAATTAAACAATTTTTCTTACAGTTTTAATATTTTGGTCTTGCTCAACCACAGATGTGGCATTGACAACATTAGAATATTATTCCTGTATCCTTCCAAAATGCGATGTCTGGCGCTATCTCCCATTCATCACACCTTTTGCCATCATTATGGCACTAAGGCCACAAGTGTACTATCTCCAGATCGTAATGAGAGCTGGTGAAAATTATTTCTTTTTCCACTTTGATATCACCTTTGTCATAGTACAAATTAATTCTGTGTCATCTGGGAACACATCTAGTTACACTACTTGAAGAAATATGTTATGCAACTCTACTTTGACTTCTCAGTATTCTGGTACACGTCGTTCCTTCCAAGCTCCTCTCTTTATAACATTCCTTGATAAGCCTACTTCCCTTTTAGGTACCAATTAATGAATATGAAACCTGAGTAACAGCCCTGTAAAGCAATGAAAAGGCAGACAGTCGACGTCAAAATGAGAGTGGAGTGCATTCTGAATGTCTGCCCAGACTACACATTCCCTATGGGATAATAAAGCAGTTAAAAAAGAGAGCAGTGGAATGGCTACTCTATCAAATTAGAGTATGTAGAAAAGGTCAAAGCAGTAGAGCACAATGATAAAATTCACAGATTATACAAGACATTAAAATTCTGATATGACATTCTTTGGGAAAAAAAAAAAAGATTGTAACAAGGACAGACAACGGCGGGCCATTAATCCATTCCCATGACAACATTCGTACTCCAATTGGAAAATGTACAACTCCAACTCTTGTTAAGCCTTTGCTAAGACTGGTTACATGCCTTAATTTCGGATACCACTTACTGAATCCCTGTCAACAACTTCTGATTATATTTAATGGAGCTTGCAAGGGGATGAAGTTGAATGACAAGAATTATATTCCTAAGGATAAACACGAGTTCATGGGATCAGCCTCCTGTTTCAACACACAATTGCATTTGCTTCATACCAGCCTGAACAAGGTACAGATATAAGCTTTAAGTATTTGTAGCAGACATGGGAACAAGCACACTTGAATGTATAAAATCACTTTAATTGAATTATTATTATTGTTATTATTCGTATCTCTGTAGGACCTAAATTTGTTAGTCAAGACTGAGGAACAATCCTATTTGCTACAGAAGAAGCAAAGAAGGACATGGTCACCTTCACCATGAGAGTTTACAGATCTAATATTAAACTTGCCATGACAAGGGGGTGAAACAACTGCAAAGACAATAAAAATGCAATTGAGGAGCTTGATCAAAAGTAGAGAAATCAGCAGGTAGATTCCCACTGCTTGAATGGGCATCATATCAAGCCTTTGATCACTCCAATTATTTCCCTATAATTTACAGTTTTTATTTTTGTAACTCAATAAATGAATAATACCAACTGGACCAAGCTGAGGCTCACCCTAGCCATCGCCATTCCACTCACTCCTTGTGTGTCACAACAAAAAAATGTTTTGCAAAACAATTAGACTCAAAAATAAAGCAGTGGCTACAGTGCACTGTGGAGGAGAAATCCACAGGAGCAGCACACAGGGTGAGTCCACTTCGACTGAGGCAAACATAGGAAAATTTTTGATTCTTTCTTTAAAATTTAGAACTGAAGGAAACAGTGAGATTCAATAGTAAATTCACCTAAAACTACTTTGATTTTTAATACAGTTAAAATTCTCAGAACAGTTATCTGGGGAATACTTAAAGTCCAGCTTTTCATTAACATTAAACCATGTTCCTTCATCTTTGACACAGAAGTAGCATTAAAGCTGGTTATAAAATTTTAAGTCAGAAAGGACATAAGCTACAAAGAGGTTCCTTTTTTCTGCCAGTGCAACAATCCAAATACAAATGTAGATTTTATATCCCATTATCTTTGGTGATTAAAGGTCAGTTTGTACACTTGCCAAGTGGTTTGAGTTCATGCCCTTACCTCATGAAAACTTTCCTATGGGGGAAAAAAAGTCAGGAATAGAATCATAAAGAATATTGTGTTTGATGATATAACATGCCAGCTTTATCATTTCTTTCCTGTCTGTAGAGTCACAGCAGGTGAAATATTTATCTGTGTGTTTTGCAGCCAAATCTCAGAAGCAGGATTTCTTGCTCCAGACTTTCCACTTAGCCCATGACTGAGATTGATTTGCCCTTATTTCTTGTCATCCTCTTTTGTACTTCAGAAGGAAAAGAGGCTGTACCATAGCTCAAATGTTTAGGCTGGCAGCTTCAAAGATACACTCTGCTAAACACTGAATGGTGCCTTGGCCTTTAAGAGGATGTATCATTTAGCACCATCATATTTTCAACCTAAATATTTAAAGGAATTTTCAGGATTTTACCGCTTTTGAACACATAAAACCTGCTTGCTTATGTACAACATGGGAACCTTTATTATAAAAGTATCAAATCAATTATTTCTACCCTTCCAGTGTGCATCCCTAGCTGTTGACAGTTTTAGCTGTGTAGAATAGTCCAGCAACTCAGGCCAGAGCACCAACAGAATGAGTTAGAGAATAATCTAATGTAACAACTCTTTAATTATGAAATCACAAAATAACAGGATAATTTACATTGGAGGGGACCTCTGGAGGTTATCTAGTCCAACCTCCTGCTGAAAGCAGGACTAACTTCCAAGGCAGATGTGCTTGTGAAGGACCTGAATGAAATATGAGCAGCTACTACCCAGGAAATCACATTGCCAGGTGAATGTTAGACTATGGTGTTAAGATCCCTGTTATGTTCTCTATGGCCCCATGGATTATTCATGTTTTTTTCAAAAGGTAAGTCAACCTCAAAAGCTCCCTTAGCTGGTTAAAAATGCTGGTCAGAGTCTGCTTCCTGCTTGGCACAGCAGAGAATGGAGCTTGATTGGCATGTCTAGAGCAATTATGAGTTAGTAAGAATACTGATAAAGCAACACTGTAACAGCTCTCATCAGCAGAAATCTCAGTCTAAAACCAGACCAGCCCACCAAATTTAAAAGCAGGCAAATCTGTCAAATCACACGTGTACATTCAGGTAAACAGCAGTAAAAGTCTGACAAGAAGTCAGAGTTTTCACTTCAGAGCAGCTATACATCACCAGATCATCAATACCCTCACAAGTAAGCATGGGTCGCTGATTTGTTTTCCCACATCCAGGAACAGATGTAATAAGTAGTAATGAGACAGTAATAATGCCGGTTAAAATCTGACAATTACAAAACTATGTCCTGCAGAACATGAATTTTGCAGTATATTAATATGGGGGAAAAATCCTTTTTGAGCTACTAAGACTTAATCCAACACACAGAATGAATGAGGAAGTAGTTTAGGTTTTTTATTTCTGCAGCTCCCCGGGGACCCTCGTCCAGGCCTCGACAGATCTGAAAACTGCCCACTCAGACCTCTGCAGGGTTCTGACACACCAACTCTGCTCAAGCACCTCTGGAACCATGTGCAGACACCAGACAGCTTTGTTTGCTTTTTATTAAAGGTGCCTAATAAAGTCATGCATGCTCTTACTGGCTAAATCTCATAGCAGGAACTACATTGTGCATGCAGTCAACTGCTCTGCTGTTATTTAAAATGAACACAATCAAAGCTTCGTTCTTTCATCCCGGCCATTATTATTTACATCCTGAAGCCAGTGCTATACTGGAATAAAATAACTGTCACCAGGTGCACTCCTTTCTTCCTGGCAAATTAGAGCTTTGGTGCAAAATACATAAGGCTATTTGAAGTCAAGAGAGTAATGCCATGGATAAATCACCCCGGTGATATTTTACTATTTCAAGTCATTACAACACCAGCTTTCGCTTGTCTCTGTGATACACAGTGCAATGTTCTTTGGAGAAGTAAACCGTGCTTCTTGCAAAATGTTTCAGATGGGAGTCTCTTTACTGTCTTTTCCCATTCCATTTTAAATATTCGATATGTATGTCTTCAGGGAAAGACCTCTCTATTTGCCGTGCCTTTGATTCAAAGATATTGCCGTCTTCTTCACTTAGGAAGTGCCGAAAACATATAGTTTATTACTGGCAAATCTGTGAGCTGAGATGTGTCATATTTTCTAGCCAATATGCTAGGCAAAAAGCAGCACAGAGCATTTGGTGTCTTTTACCACTAAAAGAAGAGAGATTGACCTTGCACTGTAGAAAAGAAATACACTTCCAGCATTAGCTAAGCCAAAGCTCCTGGGAAACATGTGGTGGCATCATAATTTCTTTTCTACCACTAGTACTGATTTGTGCACTGCTGCAGGAAACGGTAGGAAGAATAGAGAGGCCAGAATTTAAGAGCAAAAATACAAAAATATGAGGACAGGCAATTCCATGTACACTGTAATATTTAAAATCATATCACAAAATTGCAATGGATAACAGTACACCACCCTGTGCAAATCATTGATTATGATCAATTTAAGTCCTGAGAAGCTATATTGCAATTATAGATCATAATATTGAATTTACGTCTCCAAAGAGATGAAATGGTGTAAGAAGAAAGATACATACTGTGATTTTATGTTCTTTTGTTGTTTTGTAAGAGACCACAACACAGAAACAGGTTAGGTCTTAGGGGGACACGTGACAATAAAACCACTCTGTAAGCTTTTGTGCAGTTATATTAATCTTGCCACATACAAAGTCTAATTTTGGGTGCCTGGTACAGAGCAACATCCAGAGTAATTGATGGTTTATAAAAGCTCATGGAACATGTTACCTCCCATTCTAATATGCCTTAGATAGACCAGTTTCTCGCCACTAAAATCCACCAGCCTCTGGGACAAAACACAGCCATTTCAGCTCGATATTGTGACACAGGCTTGGACAACAGGGACAGCACGGGCCCAGTGCTGTGCTATCTCAAACTGGGTCTTCTGATAAGTAAAAGATACAAGGCACTGACTGAGCATTAGCAGCCACAGCTGGAGGTGCTGACTGCTCCATTCCTGGCAGGGAGGATCCTTCATGTCTGTGCCCATCAGGTGACAGGGACTAGAGGATTCAGGCTCAGAGGACACATGGCCTGGGTTCACATTGCAACTGACACAGCAGCTCCTAGAGATACAAACGTTAAATTGGAGAGGCACAGAGACTCACAACCACGGCACACAGACCTCAAAAGTCACACCAGTAACTGACCCCAAAAGAAACAACAACTCATGACTGAGACTAATTTAGAGTGAAAAATTTCTAATCTTGGGAGGAAAAAAATCCCCAAACCTCTTTCACCACCAGGAAAATTCAGAGTGGGGGGTTTTTGATGATGTTGTTGTTTATTTTGTTGTTGCTGGTTTTTGGGTTTTGGTGGGTTTTTTTGGTTAATTTCACATTATGAATAATTTCAATAATGAGACTCTAAACATATTCCGGCTCCCTATTGGGACATTGAAATTCCTGTTATGAATACAGCTATTGTTAAAGTAGTGCCTAAATATCAGCCAGGCAACCTCACTCTGCCAAGAAAGAGGAATAACCATTAATAATGGTTGCTAACTCTCTATAATTATGAGATTAATGGTACCACATTGCACAGCTTTCCTGTGAAAATTCATGGCTGACATTGTAGAGAAGAGCGTTCGCAGGATGCCAGGTGAAGGAATGGGTACTTGCCCATTATTGCACACATCTCTCTAAACTCAGATCTTTTGGACTATGGCCCAGTGAAATCATGGAAAGACTCAGTAATAAATCAGGTAACGAGTCCTAGAAATAGACAATACCATTTTTTCTATATTATTTGTAGAACTTTATCATCACCTAGTTTTTTACATTTCTAGAAAGTTCTTCAGATCCAGCACATGGAGCCCATCCTACACTACCTGTCCCACTCAGTCCTGTCCCACTTGGCTGTACAATGATTCCTTCTTAACCCGACCTCTAAAGGAAAACATTTAATTATTATGTGTAAAATAATCATTGACAACAGAACAGAAGGGAGAAAAACAATCCCATTTATTGCTTATTTTGTCTGACGAACATGTTAACAAAAATGAATTACGCTGAATTACTTATTTAAGCAAGTGCAAGGGCAAAATTCAGTTGTATGTTCCATATACACTAGAAGCCACGATTTTATTTTCTATTCCGCTTATTCTGCCCTCAATTTGCAGAAGATGAGCAATCAAAAACTCTTTGCATCAGCTGTAATTGCTCACATATCCAGTGTGTAAGTGCTTATGCAGTAATTCCTCTGATACACACTTTAAAAGTGTCAGTTTTCTCGTTTTTTAAAGTAGTTAACATAGACCTCACATAATCACCTTAAGCCATTATCAACACTGCATTGTTCTTTCTTTAACACTTAAACTTTCTTTTATTTCATATGCTTTTGTAATTGCAGAAGAGATCTGGTTTAGATCACTAAATCTTTATTTCTTTAACTTGTACCATTCAGAGATATTTGGTAAAAGGATAAAATCTGTGAAAACACCACATTTATTCTAAAAGAATTGGACGTACTCCTTAACACCTAAAGAGAGTATGTGAACTACAGAAAAGTAAACTTGTATTTTCCCAGTCTTTTGCCTCCTGTAAGAGCACTGAAGTCTGTTGAAGAAAGGTTAAATGATGACCATACAAATACAACTTTTTATAGCAATATCAGCTACTTTAAACTAATTTGAAGTCACAAAACTCTTTTTGGTGCATCAATGATTTTTACTATGACGATGATGATATGATAACCGAAGTTATTAGAAAAAGTAATTTCCCAGTTATTGTATCTAAAGGCAGTAATTACTATTTCAATAAAGAAAATGAGAACTATTAGGATGGCAAAAGAGAAGTAAATTAGCTTTATACCCTACACTCAATTAAACTATCATAGCAAGAAGGCAATGAATTAAGGTAATTTGAGGGAAGGAATGGGATTTTGTATAACAAAGTGTTTAAACTTTTTGAAATTCACTGAAATCAAACATAAGAGCAGCATTAGCTGTACTAACACCTGCTAAGACCCTAGGTAAAAATAGCCTTATAAAATATAAGTAAAGGATGTCTGTTTGCACAGCTCAGCATGTGATTCTGGCACTGAAAATCCACAGAGGTGTTCACCAGGGACAGCCTTCTGTGCTAATCTCACCCATTGCAAATTAAAATGTCATTGGGGTACCACAAATAGAGACTCTCCTCATTAAAAAAAAATCATTTCCAGAATCTTTTAGGAACTTTCCATAAAGCTGAAGCACTTTTTTTCTATTATCAAATTTTAGACATTCTAGATGTTGCAAGGACAATCAATACAGTTTCCAAGGTCTGTTTTTAAATAGGAATCCAGAATGAGAAACCTGTTTAGGAAATTCTTTTTTGCATACTTTGAAGCAATCCAAATATTTGGTGCTCATATCTCTTTAATGATTTTTCTCTCAACTTTAGGAATTAATAATTTTTAATTAAATATGTGTCTATTACATTACACATAAGTCTAATATTGTTCTTGCCAATTCCCACAAAGCTCCTGTTTGTGACTCTCATGAGTTCTGTGATCAGAGGTTTTATTTGCAATTTTTGTTTTCTGAATGTTTATATTGTTTTATACAAACAATGCTAAAAGAAAATAAAATACTCTAAGTGACATCTTTGTAACTACATGAACTTAGCCAAGCTAAGCCCAGCTACCAAACTGTAAGAGCACAGAAAGAGAACTGATCAGTGGTGAGTTTTGAATGAAGTGACTGAGACTGCAGCAAGATGACATTTCAGGTATAAACTGTGATTTTCCTAATCTCAAACGAAGTATTCAGCCCTTTCTGATTTAGAGAACATTGTCTTTTCTAATTAGATAACCAATGGAAAAAAAAAAACCCCTAAAACAAAAAAAAAATCAAAACAAACAAAAATGAACCCAACAAAACCCCAAGAAATTAAGCTATAACCCTGTTTAGCTATTAACACACAGCACAGTTACAAAAATTACTGTCAATATTTAGTATCTTTAAGCTTTTAGTACCTGAATTTTTGCATCTAGAAACTCTGTCTATTGCACTCCAGCACCTAAATTTCACAGTTTACACGAGCCTGTTTTGTTTCACTGTTGAGCTCCTTCGTCAGGCGTGGTGCAGCACTGAAGCAGGTTAATGAGTCTTCTTCCCACATTATCTCCTCAGGAGTGTTGTGTAGCAGAATATTTCCCATATTAGTGCACCGTGGCTGGTGTGACATTTAATGGTAATCAAATACCATTTCTTTTTGTGAAACTGACCTAAGAATTGTCTTCAGACCTCCAGGGGATGTAGGAAAAATTAATTCTAACTTTCAGAATATTTAAGTTAGTGTAATTTAAGCTATTAAAATAACCTCCAAGCTTTTAAGTGGAAGAGCAAGACAGTAAGATTTTCTAGGCTAAAAATTTGTAATTTATCATGTATGCTGTTTCAAAAGTGAATCTGAAGTATTCCAAAGATAAATTCGAAGATGATTTTTATTTTCACTAGGTGAATGTGAATGAGAATATTTCCATTGTAGAGTTAGTCCCATTTTTTGCCTTAGTTGTCAAGCACTGTTTTATT